>JAOEGS010010551.1:45149-81108 GCA_025447755.1 Corythornis vintsioides
ATTTCAAAGAGGAGACTTTGTATTCTTATGCCTTTGGTCTCCCTACATTGTCTATCTTGCCTACAAAAAAAAAAAAAAAAAAAAAAAAGAGGAAGGAAAAAAGGTTCATCTGACCCTGAAATTCCAGATGCCTGAGATTAAAAGAAAAGACTGGGCTATCCCATAATCTATACTGGCACTATAGCTGCTAAGTAATTGAATGTGAGTGCTGTGGAAATGATGATGTATGCCATCAATTGCTGTGAACACAGCTGTGTTTCATCAATCCCTGCTTCCCAGAAGGAGACAGGGAACTATCAATGGCTTCTGCACATTTGATGTCAGCATTTGTGTAGGCCTGAGCTTTAATTATTTTATGAAGTTTCATTTCAGTCGTCTTGGGTCCTCCCCTTTCTTATTGTTTTTGTTCAGTAGCAAGTGAGGCATTATTATTTTAATAGCTAACAAAGAGAAATCTCAAATGAAAAAAACCTGTTTTGTTCATGGGAACTGAGATAGAAAGCAACAATATTCCACTTTCAGACTGACTTTGCTGTTCTGTCATTCATCAGATGACAGTCAAATCAGTTCCCTTCTTTGATGACAAGATATCCCAAGTGTGGGGTGCTCAGTCATTGCACCCTTTCAGACTGCTTTGCTGTGGAGTGCCCCTTCTCTATTTCTTTTCCTCTCTCTGCTGCTCTTGTCCTAAGAGATGTTTCTTTATGTCCAACTCTTGTTGTCTTGATGCCATGTTAAATTAATTTTGAGTAATAACTTTCTTTTTCCCCAATCAAAATTCTGCTAATCCTCACCTCAAACTCTGGGGGAAAAGTTTCTTCAAGCTTCAGCTCACTGGGAGCTGATAGTCCCAGGGGCAAGGCTCTTGTGGTGCTGTGCTAAATTGACAGAAAAATCTGAAATGATGTGGTTCTGGGGTCACTACAGGTTGTATTTCAAAATCACAGAGCCAACAATGGGTTGTGATCCACCGTGCCTGGATTGAGTCATGAGCTAAGCTTTGATCCAAATCATGGCAGGCCAGTGGATGCTGCACTGCTCTGTCCCATGTTACTGCTTTTCTGTAGGGTATAGTACAGATGCAGAGTGCTGTGAAGTGTTCTAGCAGAGCTCTTGTTATCTAGATCAGGCAGAGATTTATTTTTGCTGGATGATTTAAAGCATTTTATATACTTGTATGTATTATAGACTAGCTGTTTATATTTTATCAGTTTCTCATACATAAGGAAATAAAACTATCAAACACTTCTCCCAACACCTTTGCGACGTGTATCATGAATATAACATAAATTCAACTCAAGTCAAACGTGCCCCTCCTATGTTTTATTTACATCTTCCTATGCGAGGGAAAAGTAGGTATGCTCATGCACACTTCATCATATTTTGGCTTCATTTTAGACTGCAAAAACAATGTGGAATCTCCATAGGTGAGAGAAAAGGTGCAAACTTTGTCCATAAAGTTGTTCTCAGTTTAATATTAAAGATCCCTATCTGGAGCTCTCTTTTCAGGGAGGGGAGAAAAAAGTAATACTCAGGTTCTATTTAGACATATTTAACCATTGTGAGTAGATAAAACCTCAGTTCTGCTATCTTGGAGACAACTTTTAGTACTAATTATGCTGTTTACAGCACAATGACAATCCCTGCCTGTTTTTTATCACTTCTACCTTAATCTCTCCTCCTCCTCCCTTCCTTCCTAGGCCAGAAGTGCCTGGTTTTGTCTATTTAAATGGAGTGCTTTTCATTTAAAAGCACATTAAGCTGGATATTAGGCTGTATTATTTATCATGTCCTGGTGCAAACCCAATGTGCAGTACTGCTGGGGTGATAGTGTCTCCAAACACAGATTGGCTTTGAATGGTGAATTCTCTCAGTGTCATAATGTATTGAGTGACTTTGCAAAGCACATCATACTGGACAGCTGTCATCTTACAGCATGTTGGTGAAATCTATGAGGTCACAGTGGGTTTTCTCAGTAATAGCATCACATCTTGTATCATGAATTATAGACTTGAACAAAGGCAATAAACATTATTTGCCCTGGTATGCTTTTGGTTTAGGACCTATTATTTTTTGCCGGGCTTCAGTCCAAATACTAGGTATAATTTTACCAAGCTTTTTGTAAATATATGCCTCAGAAATGATTGCTTCTGCTTACCTTTTGCCAGAGCATAGATGTATGTCACCCCAAATAAGCCCAGAAAGAGACATAGAAATCTCTATAATATACTAGGATTTGACTTGCAAGGACAAGTGAGTTATGAAAAGAAATAGAAGAAAAATGAAAGAAAAGTTATGCCTTTAATGAACAGAATAAAGGAGAAAGAAAACGTTGATTTAATCTATTGATTTACTGTGAAGTAGAAGAACAGATGTTTTCTGTTAGGTCCCTGGATAAAATTCAGTAGGCGCCACAAATACTTAGGGACTGGTGACTTCTGATAAGATTGAAAATTGATGTCTGTTCTATTGTTACCAAATGGCTGTGGCAGGTTACGCTGCTGTAGGTGACTCATTTCAGAGTACTTTAATACAGAAACAATATCTCATTTTCCTAGACTCAGACAAAAACAAGGAATGTTTTGCCAACAGTTTCCAGTTCCAAAGACATGTCAGCCATGAAGAGTTTAATGCTGATGGTAGGCAGGGAAACACACAATGCTCCTTTGTTGTAGGTCTGCCTAGCTTTGGGTGCCTAGAAAAAGCAGAGATCATTTGCTTTATTTCTATTTGTCATCTCTTTGAACATCTAATTCAGTAATTATCTACAGAGATGCTCAGGGAGATGTGATTAAACTGCAGAGGTGTTGGAAGCAAGACATTTCAACATTGGCCCAGTTTATCTTCAACAGATCCCAAGATTAAACAGATTGGATTTAATGGAAGTTCAAAGACTTCCCCAAAGGGTTCAGAAGGTTCTGTGATCAAGAATAAAAAAAAAAAAAAATAAAAAAATTGTTTACCTTCTTGGAAACCACTTGAAACAATATAATTCCAGAATTCAGATTGCTCCCTGGTGCTTTTTGAGAGGCGTGTCAAATTTGCTGAGGTCCATGTAGAGACTCCCAGGTGTGTTGTCAGTTTTCAGGAAAGGAGAGCAGAAAATCTATGCAGAGCCCCCCATGAATGTTAACAAAACACTCGCATGATGTGTGTGTTGCACGCACACATGCCCACATGCCTATATATATATATGTGTGTGTGTGTGTGTGTACACACATCCATGGCTATATACAAGGCAAAGAAATTGAATTACTGCTTTGAATGTGAAATTGACTTCAGATACTGCACTGCTAGACAGCAGCTTTCTATGAGATGACTGGAGTCTTTTATTCATGTTTCTCTTACAAGGAAGATTAGAAGGTCTTCCTTCTCAGCTTTCCTGAGATTTTTGTTGTGGGACTTCTATATATTACATATGTACATGCAGACACCCACCATCTGCAGTCTTGCCTTCCTGCCGTTCCTGTACCTCCTGAAAGGTGCTATAAACTGCACAAAATGACAAAAATCCAGGTTTAAAAACTGTTTTCTTGATGGAATGACTTCTAAGTATGTACTTGGATTTGTTTAGCTCTTAGGTAGCTTTTTCTTTGCAGTAGCAGATCATTTCATACAGTGTGCAGTGTCAAGTACAATGACAAGAGAATTCAGATGTTGGTACCATACACAGAAGGTTACTGTGGCAACTGTGGGACTCACCTGCAAGACGTGGGCTATGAAACATGGTACTCTGAGTCCCACCTGGGACAGATTAGCTCCTACTTATGGGTGAAATTTGTGGGAAAGCCAGAAAACCCATACAAGGCTCTAAGACTCTTAATGAGAGACTTATGTAGCATAAAATTACATACTCCTCAAAAGACTTGAAGAAAGCAAGAAAGAGTTTGAGAAAGAGCACTGCATAGTTTTGTTGTGTTTTAGGTATGAAACAGTCAATATTGTTTATAAATCTCCCTTTTTTGATACACCAGGTCAAAATTATATTGACCTCCAGGAACATTGCTTATTGAGTCCCAAATATAACCCAGCTGATGTGTAATAGGCAGTGAAGACTTGGAATTAAGTCAGTTGAATGGAAACATAATTTAACTTTTCAGGTTTCTTTTGCTTTCAAATATTTTAAATGTCTAATTCTAACAGATTCTATAAAGGGTAGTCTCCTCTCAGCTGTTAAGCAGATCCAAATCTCTAAAGAGATTTTCCTGGGGAGGGAGGATGTCCCCATGGGATGTTCCCCATTCTCCTTGAGAATGCTGTAGGATTTTTAGTTGCTTTATGATCGATTTAGAGGGACATCTAACTTCCTACAGATTGTAACTCTGATTTTATGTCACTATTACATGTAATCCCATGCTCAAATTTAAGACATTCATTTGTTCTATTGAAATAACTCAAATTAGCAAATGGAGAAGGAATTATTCACATTCTCAATTAGATACCAAGCGTTCATTTGTTTGGAAGGCCAAAAGCAGTTAAACCATCTACTCAGTCTCTGCACAGTTCAGGCTCCAGAACAGTAATCTGCCTTTTCTGAAGTGCTTCAGGGGCTGTCTGGGACAGAATATGTATTTTTTTTTTTACTATCCAATGAATGAAAGGCTTCAAGTGCTGGGCAGTCAATAATAGCTGTGTATTGGCTGGTCAGATGAAGGAAACAATTAGCTAGGAAACAGTTGCAAAGGCACCTGCTGATCTGTTGATGATATGAAGCCAGGCAAATGACTTGGCTTTGGACTAAAACTAATCTAGGACAAACTGCAGCATCATCCAAATTCCAGCATCCAGTTTTCTACGTGCAGAAGCCTCATCCAGCTGTACTATATTTAGAGCTTTCCTCCTGGAGTTCAGCTCAACCATTCATCCCAGATTTTCACTAGAAACTTGCTGAACTCACTCGAGTTTTCTGCCAGGAATAGAAATTTGTTTTCGGGAGGGGTTTGCAAAGCTGGTGGTCACAATCAGAGGGTGCCCATCTTTTTACTGGGTACCAATGTGCTGCCTGTAAAGAGCTGATGTGTGGCTGTGGCTGTAGGAAGGCCGAGCTGTGCTTCTCCCAGCTGCCACCAGATGGCAGTGTTCACTACACCAGTGCTGGGGCACCCGGCCTCTCGCAGGAGCTTCGTGGCGTTAGAAACTTGTCTCCTCTCGCTTTGGATCAGCATTTGGATTTACTGTGGTGACCAGTTTGCCCTTGTGCAGAGTGGGGAAGCTGGAGAGCTACCCCCTTGTCAAATGGCATCAGTGTCACACAGGTAATGACCACAGGTAATGTCAGGATCTTCTTGGCTGCTTCCCTAGTGCAGGAAAAGGTTTGGGGAGAACTGGAGAAGTTTTCTGGAGCTCTGATCCCTTGGTAGATAGGCTAAAGTAAGGTAATCCAGACCTAATGAAAGACATGCAAGAGCTGTTAAGAGAGCTTTGCAGTCCTGTTAGTGCCAAAATTGAGTGCTTGTATAATGCATTCTTACGGGAAGAACTAAAAAGTCAACAACAAAAGAATAAAATGGCAGAATGAAGACACCATTGGGAAAATTAAGGGTCAGCTTCCCATAAAATAGAGATGTTTGCTTTCTTGAAGTAAAATTGTAATTTTGGTGTCCAAATAAGTATTTACATTAAAAAATAAAAAAAAAAAGAGGTATAAATGTAGTAACTGTGAATTATCTCTAGGCTGTGCATTGGAAAAATGTGATGTTTCATACATGAGGAGTGTATGTGCTTGGCTTTGCATGACTCTGCTCCCTCAAGCCAGGTTGGGAACATTATATTGAGTTTCGACATATGATGTGGAGCCAAAAGGTGAAATTTAGACATTGACATTTCCTTTAATGTATAGTTAAAATATGTTTACACCATAAAAAAATTCATAGCATTGTATGAGAAAAATCCTTGCTCTAGGAACCTTTTTATTAATAAAATGTAATTTTTGATGACTTGTACTTCTAATCAAAACTCAAAAGAAACTTCCCAAATATCGTATCGAATCAATTGTAATTAGCCATAAAATCCTCTGCAGAGAACATCCTTGGATATGCTTTCTGTTTGCTAATGTGAGCCAGCACTTTTGGTATAAACTGCTTAATCCATTTAAAAAAGCAGTGAGTGAAAGGGAGAGCTGACTGTTCCAATCCATGTCCTGCCACTGTGCTGAATTAAACCAGGAGCTACTGCCTAGCCCCGTCACTCTCTCAAGAGCTATTTATTTGTCCTGTCTTTGAGCTGTGAGTAAACAAGATTCCTGTCTAACATGCACTTTAAATTAGCTACAGCTCACACTTGGAAGAGAACTGTTTGCAACTGAATGGTCTTTTTCCTCCTTTACTGATATGTGAGGCTTTGTTTGAATATTCCATCTTCTGCTTTAGCAATGGTCATTAACAGTTGTATGTGATGAATGCAGGGGTCAGTCCAAAGCAGGGTGGTAAATAGAATAATGAGATTAATGTTTTCTTTCAGAGAGCAGGTAAGCTGCAAGAAAATCTGTCTTGGTCAGGCCAGTGGGAGGGGGCTTTTCATGCAAGGGTGAAGGTGGGTACGAGGGTCAGTCCTTGGTGCATGTTGCCATGACCAGCTTTGTCATCCTGAGCTGAAGCTACTGATCCAAGGGAATGTTTTTGTGCTCTCCTATTGCTACTGCACAGAGCTTTGAAGTATCACAAATGGAAATACCATGAAGCTTCTCAGTGCCAGCCCAGATTACTTGCAGGAAAGGGATCAAATAAAAAGAAAATAGATACTGCAGTTAGCAACACTGACATCATCATTGGTTCCCTTTCAGTTCTTCTGTCAGCTTTGATTCTCCTCCTTTGATTTATTCTTTGGAAATGGTATTCAGTGCTGAGGAGACAGCATATATTTCAAGTCATCACAGCCCTGTCAGTCACTCTCAGTCAATCACATTCCTTTGGGGTGCTTGACATTACATTTAAATCCTGTGGAAATGGAGATCCAGGAGATGCAACGTTTTGGATACTCCTCCAGGTTCTCACCTGCAGCTTGCTCTGGATCAGAGTGGCATTTTTTGCACATTAGGCAGATAGCTGATGGTTACAGCAAGTTCAAGGAAAAAACATCACAGGACAACCATCCTTCATACCCTGTATCCAGAACCAGGACACAGGTGTCAGTGCAAAGGGTTTGCTAAATCCATTTCCAGACACACAACTTAGCAATAGGGTGAGTAGCAACTGATAATATTCTCTGGAAACATTACACTACTTCTGCCTTCAGTTGAAACATTCTTTGAGCTGGACAAGAATATTTTTTTATGACCTAAGATGAAAATCAATAAAAAAATAGCATGAAGCAGTGATTCTCTAGTCCCTTGGTAAAATTTTAATCTAAAATAGCAGATACCAAGTATTCAAGGGTTATAAAGGTAAAACTATGTCTCTGAATTATTTCTGCCAATATGTACCTGATTTTCTAAACCATGAGCACTATTTCTTGGAAATAAGGAGTAGGAAAAAAACCCCTTACTATGTTTCTGAAATCACACCACACCTGATTTTCTTACCTGTGTGCAGCACTGGAAGAATACAGGAGCATAAGTCCAGTCACAGGTACATTCAGATTGTATCTTCTAGTCAGTTGAAGACTTCAAGACCTTGTGTAGCTTTTCTGTACTCACACAGCTATATTTCTGGTTGTAAAGCACATTATTCTTTGCCTCTGTAAAACTGACTTTGATTTCTCATTCCTTAATGACTGTTGCATTACCTCCCGTGGTATTCTCTTGGCAGAAAGCAGAACTTCAACAAATATGCTACATAAAACCCCTTTATTAAGAAACCAGATTTGAATATTTGGGGAATTTGTTGCCTCAGAAATCACAGTGCCTTCAGTGGAGTGACCATGTTTGTTACTCATGCCTGAAAAGAGCAAAAGCCATTTTGGATGGGGAGTGCACATCATCACACCAGTCAGCACCAGGTTCTTGTTTTATGCTACAGCTATGTCATGTTTAAATAAAAATAAATTAAGTGTTAAGTAGAAAGTCTTCCTGCCTTAGTGCAAATACTAACATACTGCTGGCATGACAATACAGCAGTTGTTTGCTCTGTGCTGGGATGATCTCATAGCTGGTTTAATCAAAAAGGGACATACTCCATTAGAAGGACATAGCTATGGAAATGGAATCTTTTATCACTTTGCCAAGAAGTTCCTTTGTTGTCCTTTGGGTGACATTGGAAGGCTCATTTTGTTGTGCTAGGGTTTTCTGAGTGAGAAATCACAAAAGTTTTGGTCCTGGAGCCTCATCTCATGCATGCTGGGATGCATTAAAGAAATGAGCAGGGTCATACCATACATGTCTAGTTTCTCCATTGGCTGACTGTGCCTTTTTCCCCCCTCTTCCATTATCTTCTTAACATTTACTTAAAATTCATAAAAAGGAAAGAGCAGCTGTGCCTTTATGTAGTGCATGTAGGAGTATGTACTGGAGGATGTTTTGATATGGGATATATCTGGAGTATGTTTTGATAGATGAGATGAATATTACATTTATGTGGTTTGAAAACTATTACTTTTTTTGAAAGAGCTTATGAGTGCTCAGTAGATTTTATTGTTTTTAAAATATTGGAAAGCCACTAAGGAATCCACAAAGTCAAAGCTTGCTTGTGAAGTTCTCTAGTTTCTTTACTTGTGCTTGTAGTTCACAAACACTGTGTGTTTTTAGAACAACTGCTGTTAATTATCAGACTCTTCCAATCAGTTATGAAAGGAGCATTGAAACAGAAAAGATACACTGTAGTTGCATCAGTTTTATTAATTCTGACGGGGGGTTTTTTTATACTGCACTTTAAAAGTCTCATTGTGTTTCTGTGTTCTCTAAGAAACAGATTACATTCTATTAAGAAAAGGCTGCTTTTGCAGTCTAGAAGTCTGAGGTGTCTGACTTGGGAACTTCTATCATACTCTTTTATCTGGTGATACAAATGGAAAGTCGACGTGGTCCAGCAGTTACTACCAAAGAAACTAAAGAAATCTTCATTCCTTGTGAATATGCTCTTTCATGTGTTGCCTGTATCTGGATAGCAATGGACCATATTTCATTTTTAGAGAGTCAGGAGTATAGGTGCATCTCCTGGGCATACTTTCCCCCAGTGCCATGCTAGGAACGTATTCATATTGCTTTGTTAGGCCAGGGGAATGTGGAATGTGTGTACTGACCAGGGGAGGAGGGCAAGTGAGGAGAGAGGCTGGGCTGATGGAAACCCTCTTCCCTGCTGGAGGTAGGACTGGAGGAATTTGCTGTGCCATGCTGTCACACCAAGCCTCTTCTCTGTTTGATAATGGCATCCACACACAATGTTCTGTTATCTGTCCCAGCCCTTTGCCAACACCCTTGTTCCTGTGACCCTGGGGCAGTTCTGGGTGAAATGTAACTGGAACAGGATGGTGAGGGTTCTTCCTGAATTTGCAAGGCTTAAAAACAAGGAGACAAGGAAAACAAAGATACCTGCTTTATGCCTGGTTTTAATTTATATAATTTTAGCTGTGATTTATGCATTCACTTTTACATCTCTCTAGTCTTGCTTGAAGCCCTATGGGCTGTTACAAGTTCTCACTAATTAAATATGAGATTTTTCTGGCAATTCTTTTTGGGCAACTTACATTGTGTGGTCTAAATGTGGGTAGAGTTTATCAGCTGTATGTTCTGTCTTGTGCTTTCTATTTCTGCTAATTGAAAAAAAAAGAGGCATATTAATGCACATTTTGTACTCTGTAGTTACAACCCCGCTTGGTTTTAAAGATGGTTTATTTCTCAGTATTATCAGCATTGTTATGAACAAAAATTGTTGTCTTCATTGTTCTTTTAGGTTTTTTTTCACTTAAGGCATTTATGTAATTCCCTGGTTGGTGTTATAATTCAAGTCATTACTAAAAGACAGGCTTCTTGGGAATGTCTCTCTATACACACACACACACACACACACACACACACACACATATATATATACACACACCATATTTCATCTAGTCTGTGTCTCCCTTGGTGGCTTATGAAAAGGTAAAGGGAGGCAGTATTTAAAGACTTACTCTGCTTGAGCTGTCTGACTTGGCATCTTTACTATCCACTAGGCATGTCTCCTGTTACAAGAGAGCAGATTGGTTTGGTGTGACTTGTACTTATCTTTTAGTCTAATTTATTTCTGTAAAATACTAGCCTTTCAGTTTAGCAGCATTACATCCCTTCTTGCTCCAGTTCATGTTCAGCTTTCTACTTCAGAATTGTGTCTCAGTACTTGTGTGAGCTCGCAGTGCTGGCTTTTCATTCCTGTTCAAATACTGGGGATAATATTCCTCCTGTTGTGTTTCTGGCTTGTGGGGTTGTTTTAGTTTGGTTTTTGGTAGGGATTGACTTGGTCCCATGTTAGTATATTAAAAACATTTGTTACTTGCAGAGTTGTACTTGAATATGAGTTTCAGCTCTTTGTGAGGTGACCTCAATGCAGTATTATCTAGACCCTAAAAAAGACAAAAGTCTCCAAATTGTAAGGTACACATGTGAGATTTGCTCCTTCTAGAGAGCATTGCCGTTACTGTTTTTCGATTTCTTTATCAGTAATAATTCAAAGCCTGAAGTCCTTGCTAACACAGGCAGAAACCCACTGGTGTCCTTGGGAATTTTGCCTTCAAAAATGAGCAAGAAATGAATGTCAGGATTTTTGTCTTCAGACAGTAGCTGAAAGGGCACTTGGGCAGAGTGATACTCAGGTTGTCAACCCCAAGTTTCTCTCCCCACCCAAGTCAGAGAGCTTTCTGTAATTACTGCTACATAAAGGACTTGGCTGACTGTGGGATGGTGAACACTTAAAAATCCCATTAATTTGAGAGGGAATTGTTGCTCTCGGCCTTTCTGTGGACAAGGCTGTATATGTTTGTAGCTAAATTGCTCCAGAGACCTGGCAGAGAGTCTGGAGGGCATTTTCCTAGGCTGTTACACAACATTTTGCTTACAAGTATGCAGAAGATGCCCAAAGGACTAAATGTTTTTGGTAACATGACACACCCTCCCACCCACCCCCAAAGAATAATGTCCATTAAACCCTTTTTAATTAGTTCTGGTGTTATGGATCCTGAATAGTGCCTATTCACAGAGCCATTGGGAAGCCACTGTCCTGTCCCATTGCTCCCTAAGAGGCCTTTGATGCTCTTGGTCCTGTCCCGTGGCTCACCAGTGTTATTCAAGACATGATTTAGGCTTTGCAAAACCTGCCCTCGGGCTTTCCACTTCTTTGAACATGCATCAGCTTTTCCAGTCTCCGAGTCCTTTCTTCACACTCTGTACCATGGAAGAGTGTTGGGAAACACATTTTCTGCATTCTTGCCCCTTCGAGGGCTTCCATATTGAAATATTCTCCAAAGCTTTATAGAACTGTAAAGCTCAGAAGTTCTGAAAGCTCTGATTTTATAGACACGAGGGGAAAACCAAGCAGGGCCTTCAAGGGGATCTGTCCTCTGCAGAGTTTGTGAAACAACAGGCTTTGGGGATGATTGACTGAAAAAAACATATTTGCAGTGAAATGGTTATTTTAAAGAGAGTGTTTGCCTCTTGTGACTGTTGCAGTAATTTGTTAAAAAAATGTTTTTTCAGTGCCATCTGATTTTGGGTTTTTAGACAGATGCATTGAAGATATTCTTCTGAAAAAAACCAACCTTAATTCTTCACAGTTTCTACTCATTTGCTCAGCCCTAGTATTGAGCTCTTGGCAAGAGTGAGAAAATTATAGTGTCTGTTTATTGGTGGAAATAGGTGAAACTTGGTTTTAGTGGGAAAGGCAATGGATGGTTAGGAAGAGGAGCTTGGAGTTTGAGTTATTTCAGCCATGGAAGGTTGAAATGTGAGGAGCTGTCTTCAGCTGCAATGTTCGGTAAAAAGACCAAAGTTTAGCTTAATTAGAAGAAAGTCTTGAGGACTGTGTTAGCTCTTCAGTGGTAAAAATTTATTATATTTCATGTTTACCCTTACTGTTTATTTTCTCCTCCACGTTTCCTTTCACAAAACAAAAATACAGTGGATGAAAGCAGAATTTACCTTTAAGATGTGACTTAATGGAAGGATCATCTGAATGAAAACCACTGAGGTTTTCTGTTGGTCCCTTTCTGTGTTTCATGGTGCAGGATGCATGAGCAGAAATTCTGGGCAGCTGGGAGCTGTTTGTGTTTGGAGAACTGGAAGCTCTTTGAAAGCTGCAGGAGTAGATATGTTTCTGAAGTTTTATTTCATTGTTTAGCTTTCTGTCATCCAGAAGTGCAGTGTTTACTTAAACGTTATACAAGCTCAGTGTTGTAAATTAACAAGTACTGTTGTAAATTAGGAGTCTTGGCTTTAAATTGTTGGATTTAATGTTATAATTGAAAGCAGCTCTACAAACTCTCAGCTGTTGAGTCCTAACTTTATAGAAATACCTTGGTTTCAGAATGTGACATTTCCAGGCAGTTCTGAAAGTGTGTTGAACTAAACCTGAGGTGTATATTTGAATTTTTGTGATCAAATGAAACCTATCACATAAATGTGAGAAATCCACACAATCCAGGGTTTCGTGACCTCGAGCTCCTGTGCAGCTTCTGTAGAAGGTCTTGTTATTAAAGGTGTTCATAGTCCCAAGAATTAGTTTTTTATCTGGATGAAATAATTAAGACTGATTTTTCACATTGGCATTCATATTTTGGGTCATATTTCTGCGCTGTGCTGTGTAAAAACAGTCACAGTAAGAGATGGAAGCTCAGAAGATGATCTAGGAAAATGCTGGGGGTAAGGCAGCTCTGTGAGTGTCCTAAAGGAGAGTGAAGGCATCCCAGAGATGTGGTGGAGTAGAAGGAATACAGACAAGTGAGGACACTAACACTGTTTCAAAGAGTACAGTGCAGCCAGAGTCAAATAGATAAATGGTAGCAAAGCATCAAACAAAGCTCTTCGTAGCTAGGAAAGACTTCTTTCCATGTGCACTCCTCATACAGTGATCTCTGTTCTCAATTTGTTTTAAAAAAGAATGTAGATATCTTTTCCATATCTGATGGAAGCATTTGTTTAAAAGGATATCAGAGCATGAACAATGGGAGAGGAGGTGACTGAGCAGCAATGGGACAGACATTTACCACATGGAGATCCTGACTGCAGACCAGGCTGCATGTTTTCTGTAGAGAAATGAGATGTAAGCTAGAGATTGCTTTAAACTTGCCTCACTAATGGTTTTCCCATGCTGCACTCCTCACCAAAGAAGCAACAAGTGAGTTTAAAATGCAGAATCTCTCTCCTAAAAGGTGGCTGCATTATCAGCATTGGTGGATGCTGACAGGAGGAGGCAGGTGCTGCAGACATCAGATTTGGTGAGAGTTAATAGTCAACAGTTAATAAGATTTTAATTAATCATTTGAGTAAGCGGAATTCAAATTTTCCCTTGTCAGTTCTCTAATCTATAGCTGAGAGAATCCTCAGTCTCGGGCATTAAGCATGAGACATAACACCCAAGGTATTCCAGAAAGTGAGCAATCTGTTCCTTGTTTCTCCATGATGCTAGAGTGTTAAATTTTGAGTTAGTGAGGCTTGGGAAGGGTAGGAAGGGAATGTGCTGTGTGTTGCTTAGGTTGGTTGAAGAGATGGAATTTCCCTCCCATTCCTGAAGAGATGGGTTCCCTCAGTTGTGTGCATCTGTCACAGAGTGGGGCTGAGCTCTGGGCAAAATTGCTGAAATTGCTAGTGTTGCAATTTCACAAATCATGAGACAAATGTAATGAATTGTTGTTTTCTTCTGTGATATTTGAAAGGATAGGAGGCAGTGACTGTGCTGGTTTTTGTTGGTACATTACCTATGTGCAGGTACAGCATACAGTGTAGTGTTACTAGGTGTTTTCCCTCCCTGTTAGGAAAGATGGTGTATTCCCTACTGGCTCCTGCTTTTGTCTCTACAGGAGCACTCTGCTCCCATCCTATACCTTGGAGCAGGATGTGGCTGGGGCCAAAACCACCATGGGTGATTTTGCAGCATGGAATTTCCCCATGGCTGTTGTGTCCATCTCCTAAGTATAGCAGAAGGAGAATGTTTGTCTCAGCAGTTGCTGTTGTTAAGGGCTGATTTTAAACTGCACACTGCTGCTGTGAGCTCCCCTTCCTCACACAAGCAGCTGCTTGCTTTGTTGGCTTGTGCTGAGAGGTGGCTTTTTGTCATGTGTATTTTCAGGAGACTGTGGTGTGTAGGTCTACAACACACTGGCTTTGGTAGCAAAGCTAATTCCTTGGCTCCTGCTTTGTCCCACCAATGTTCACTGAATTCCCCCGTCTTACAGGCAATCTGAGCTTATCTGCTAGTGTGCTTGTAGACTTCAAAGTAGAGCATATAAAACATGAAATGTCTGTGTCCTTACTACTTTTTATATGTGAGTTCCCTGTCTTAAATGACTCATGTGTTTGGCTTCAAGGGGACAAATAGAGCTTTCTAGATAATGTCTAATGGTTATCTCTCTAGCTCTATTTCCCATATCCATGCTTTTGCATAAGAAACTAGAAAACAAATGTGTGTGTTGTTGGCAGTAAGGAGAGCTGCAGAATGTACCTGAGCTATAGGAAGAGGTGTGGCCAGGGCTGCTGGAGCCCTTCAGGAGCTGATGTACCCTGTGCTGCCCCAAGAATTGTCTGTTCTCCTGCCTATACCTTGACTTTGACCCTTAGCTTGGACTGCAGCACCCAACATTGACCTTAATCACTGCCACTCTCTGTCAGGCTTCCTTTATGGCTTAGGAGCAGCACATGGAGGGTGGAGGAGCTTACATTTCTTCTTGCTTGTTTAGCCATTGGCTCCAGATCAAGAAATATGTGAACAATATTTATTAGATGTGATCAATTGCAGACCTGTAAGTTCACATTGCTTCTACTAACATTTTTTATTTGAACTCTTCATTCTCCCTCTTGTGTCCACTAAATGGTGATTTCTCCCAATCTGCTAACTCTGAGCATTCCTGCTATTCCAGACAGAGGTTTGTGAACATCCAGGGCCAAGATGATCTCAGGCCAGGGCAGCAGATTGCAGTGTCCCTTGGCAGTGTCTGTAGGGACTTTTGTTGCCAGAGGACCAGGCAGACTGGTGACAGACTGTTCTCAGGGCTGCAGGCTAGGATCTCTGTTGGACGGCACGTGGAGCGAGGGGAACTCCCCGGGAGCGGAGCCCTTCAGAGTCCAGCCTCTCTCCTCTGCCTGTGTTATAATAATCTGAACCATATTTTGCCTGGTGATTTGTTCAATTTGCATTTCAATTCGAGTCCAAAGCTGAATCTGTGGCCAGGTTAAAGTCATCTGGAGTTTTGCCTTTGACTTCAAAGGGCCACGCGTTTTATCCAGGGCTACAATTGCAGAAGGGATTGAAGGAGCACTTCAGCTCCTCTGCAGATACAGGGCTATCTGATGTACAGCTCTCTGTGCTGGCTGCAGAATCCTTTCTCTAGGAGATTTCTGTGCTCCTCTTGCTTATTCCTTAAGACATAAATCTGTTTAGGGCACCAAAATCCTTCCTTGCAACAGCTGGTATTGATTTTAAAGATGCTCCAGGTAAAGAAAAAAAAAAAGTCAGTGGAAGGAATATAATTCCTGTTGGCAGGCAATTTTCCCTAGATATTAAAAAATAAATGGATATTTTCTCTCGGTCATACTTGTTTTTTACAGGAAAAAAGCATGCAAGAAATCACACCCCTATCCCCAGAGCAGTGACCAGAGACACTTGGCATCACTGCTCCAGCCTGCAGTGCAAAAACCACTCTGGGAACACAGCAGAGGAGGGAGAGCTGCAGGAAAAGGTAGTGGGAGAGGGATGCAGGAGTCCCCTGAGCAGTGATATGGCAGATCTGGTTTTATGTAGTTTTTTAGAGTCACTTCCAGTAACTTTTAGAAGTGTGCCCCCAGTGAAATCTCTGTGCCTGAAATACCTAGATGTGCAAATAGCCAGGTTATTTAACAGATTTCTTTCTTCCTTCATCCACTCCCCAAATCGTTCTGTTCTCTTAGCTCAAATAATGTTTGACAGTTGAGTAATAAGACAAAAACAACCTTCTTTTTTTGTCCTTTTTAAATCCAGATAATGTAATACAATAAAGAAGCAGAGACATCAAAGGAAAGAAACTATATACATTGTACAAAGCATTGGGAATCTGTTCTCTTTTCAGGATTCTGACATGTGCTATGGAGTGTGGTTGCAGTTATTAAGAAAATACAGACATCTTTCCATGCAGTCCTCTTGCTATTTAAAACAATCATATGAAATCTGTTCTGATGCTGCACAGAGACACACGCAGCTTGAGCACTGGCTTTCTGTGAAGGTGGGCAGAACATGCTGGCCTTGTGCTTCCTTTGACTGGAGCATGGCAGCTAATTCTGAGTGAGAGATGTAGATGAGATTTATGACACAGTACAAGTTTTGTGTATGTACACGGCTTTTTGTTCCATCTTTAGAGCTCTGTTTAACTTCTTCTGAAGCATGTTTGATTATCATTTATTGCCTGGAAGGGTGTTTTCAGAGATTTTCCTGTCCTACAGCATAAGACTTAGGTAAGAGTGCTCTTGAGACCTGATAGAGATGCACAGGGTCTGCCTTATGATCTCCCTTATCTAGGGGTGAGCATGTCAGCTGTGCCAGCATTACCTCTCACAGCTCAGCAGCTTCTGAAAGAGCTGATGGAGGGGACAGATGTTCTAATACTGCTCTGAATTTTTCAGAAAATGTCTCTTTTATGGATCAGGTGATGATCCATAAGACCCTAAACCCCTGTCTGTCTTCAAGCAGTATAAATACCTACAGATTTGAATGCAGGAGATATCATCATTTAGTCATCTTGAGAGGAGAGGGGTTTTTTATAATGATCATATCTAAAAGTGGGGAGATGTGCTAGCAGATCAGTGAGAGGGGGTGGGATGAATGGTAGTTGCCATGTTTTTTTATTTAGCAGTTTATAAATGGATTATTTTGCCATATGATGTTGACTCTTTTTAGGTTTAGGTGAGATTATTGTTAAGAGCATGAGAATAAGGAGATGGTGGCAGATTCCAAAGCTCTGCTTCTCAGGTGAGAAGGCAAGACTGATACTAAAATAGGTATTTGTAAACATGGTGGGTGCATACACCAGATCAGGGCTCTCTTGGCAAGATTTCCAAATGCATTGAGTTATTTTAGGATTATAAACTTGGAGGTGGGTAGGGGTACCTGTCAGGAAGGGAAATTCAGCAGACCATTGTGTCAATACAGAAGAGATGGGCTTCCTTCCTTTCAAGTGTAAATGGACACGTTCTGACCTGTGCTGCTGGGGGAAGGCTTTGGATATAAACATTCATCTCTTATGAAGGCTTCTACTCTGCGTAATAAAACTTTATGGCTTTTTCCTTTTGGTTATGACCCATGAGGAGAAAGAGACCATATTTGGTAAGAATTGGACTTTGTTGCTAAAAAATAAATTTTATTAATATAAATAATGTATTATATTGCTTCAAAGTATTGGCTAAAGAGCCAGGCTAGACATTGGCTAAAGAGATGGGCATCCAACAACAACAAAGCTCTGAACCAGACCAAGAGGATAGAAGGAAAGGAGTGGGGTTGTTTTATCTTGAATCTTGAGATGGATTCCTGAGATTATTTACTGCTCTTTTATTCCCACTGGACTCAGATTTGTCTTGATCTGGTCCAGTCCAGACATTATTACTTAATGTTTTACATATTCCAAGATGTCACTTGGATTACTAACCAGACTCTGTTACGTTGTCAGTCATAATTTCCCCTGGAATAACTTTCTTGCTGGATCCAGATAACCATCTTCATATGAAGATCATTTGTTGTTGCCCAACATGGAGAAATTCCAACTACTACTCCAGCTGGGATGGCAAGGTTTTCAGACAGCAGTAGTAACTCCAACATAAACTCCTACGTAGGGGAGATAGACTTGCATTAAAAACATATTGATCATCTGCTGCTATTCCCTGTGGAAAAGGGATTTTAGGACTGATGCACCTCTTTAGGGAGGTGAGACCATAGAATCAGGCTGAAATACATTGAAGACACCAGCTAAGGGCAGGGTTGATTCTAGCAGAGCTGAAGGGCTTCATGGAGGTGTATATGGGACAAGAGTGGATGGCAGCTACTTGTACTGCATAATTTCAGTACAGAACAACCCAAAAAATGCAATTAACATTTCAAAAAGGCACTTTATGCTTTTCAGGTGAGAGTAACATTCCAAACATAATACTTAATTTGTATGTCAGCAGGTAATTTTCCTGATGTATTATGTCACTTTCTGAGCTTCTCTAGAGAAACGGGATGAATGCTAAACTTCTCTCTTTTTTTGTTGTTGCTGTTTTCAGATAAACGATGCCATTTTTATTCATTAGGGAGAATGATTATAATTATCATAAAATAGGGATTATCTTCTGTGCATCTGTAACGTGCAAAGTGAATGGGACACTATTATTATGCTGGCAATAGCAGCAGCCATTCTTATTCTTTCCATATGAGTTAGGCTATGTTAGTATCAGGTCAAATACTACGCAGCATTACAGAGTAAGACTTTAAGGATGTGGGGAATTATGCCCTGTGGGGGCATAAAAGAGCAAAAAGGAGCTGTGGTAATCTTGTGTTTTAATTCCCTTTTCTAAATTTGTAAGCACAAGTTAAACTTAACTGCTGTGAATGGTGAAGTTGCTGATTGAGCCCTCAATTACCTGGCTGTAGCAAGAGCATCAAATTAAAGCAGGAGCAGTATTGTGTGTATTGGTGTAATTAGTACACTCTCTGAATTAGGAACATCCTGTGCATTTATTTCTAGGGTTCCAAATTCTTTTTGCCCGAGGGATATGAAAACACTCTTGATATACTGAGCCTTTGATACATAGCTGGAGCAACTGTAGTTCTAGTCTAGTTTTGCTTTAAATGTTGCTTGTTGGACTGAGTATTTGTGTTCCCTAATTCAGGACATTTTGTTTTCTGTCCTCAAAATAGAGAACTACATGATTCAGAAGACTTGAGCTCAAATATTAATATTTATGAGAGAAAAATGGTACATGTTAGTGTTAAATAACTTAAACGAGATGGGAGTTCTTCACTGAGCAAGATGCAGCTGCTGTGTAGCTCGCTAGAGGGCATGTTACTGTACTTTATAATCTTGAAGAGAAAGAAATTCTGATTTAAGAGAAATTATATATATAAATCTGATATAGCTGCACTGCAAATAGAAAACACTACACTTGCAGCCCCCTTATTTTATTTGCTTATTGAAGTATGTTGTTTAGAAAGGAATTTTTGATGAGTCTTGTAATAAGCATATAGTGCCTTTATCAGGGAACTGAGGCAGAGGTATGCTCTGCAATTTACTCTTAATTCATTCTACCTATTTCTTTGTTCTTACTGGTTTTTGTTAATGTTTCTCTGGGAAAAAAAAATGTAGATACCTTACTGATCCCTTCTTGTGGAAGCTGCCAGAATAAGCAACTCAGATATTCACTATAAATATTTCAGAATATCTAGCATTTCTATTTGTAACCACTTAATCTTGTACACATGTTAAAGGAAATCAATTTTAAAAAACAATTATTTTAGATTTAAGTTTTCTGTAGGCAATAGAATGTAGAGGACCTGGTTATTTTTAATATATAAACTATGCCCCTACCTTGGAGCTTTAAAATACAGAGGCATTTGGGTCAGTTGTTTTCATTTGTTGTATAAACAGCCCCTAAATCTCCTGAATTTCCTAAGTATTTCCAGTTGCTTTCAATTTTGGGGTTAAAAAAAGTCATAGTCCAAATAAGTCCAGCAAAAACCAGTTTCCCCCTCATTTTTCTGTTGTGTCTCATATTTTGCTGGAGTGCAAAGCCACTTATGTCATTTCCAACTGTAACAGCTTTGTATTTGCTGAAGTGAGAGGACACAGGTCTGCTACTGCCTGGTTAGGAATAAATGAGGAATGAAATATGGCAGGAGATGCTGCTTTGGGAGTCGTGGGCCAAATTCTGGACTTCTTCACTCGGGGTTTGTTTTAGTTCAAACTCTTACTGACACAAACAGAACTTTGTTGAGCAGTAATCCGTGTTTTTCCAAAGCATCATTCTTCATCATCTGTTAGCTGCAAGAGCTGCATCTAGAAGGGAGCAAACAATAAGAAAGTCCAGCAATTCTCTTGGACTTGGCAGTGAAGAGCCCTGCAGAGGGACTCTGTAACTTCATTGTTTGCTGAGGTTGGTGATTCATCTCCCATCCATGTCTAAGAGGCAAGAGGTGAAAGGTTTGTTGGTCTGAGAGTGGCTGATGACACCTGCCAGCTCATCTGGGCTTGAACCCTGTCTGCTGAACTCTTCTTCCTGACCCATTGCAGATGGGGACATTGCTCACTTTCAGTTTGTCTTTTGTCTGCTCTGAATACCAGTGTCTGGTCAGCATCCAGCCCCACCTGAGCTTCCCAGACCCTTCACTTGGCTTTTCCTTCCCAACATGTACACTCCCTTCTCAGAGCTTGCTCCTGTGCTCAGCCCAAGCCACCCTCCATCTCCCTCACACAGCTCCCATGGCCTCTCTCTCCTGCACTGATAGTGAACTTTGTGAACTGATAACTGGGAAAAAACCCATATTGCATCTGTGCAGAGAATGTTAAAAACAGAGGGGAGAAAAAAGCTGCACTTTGGACACGTCGCAGCTAGAAATGAGAATGTTACCCTCCTGAACTGTTCCTCGAAGTTCTCTTTTGCAACAGTGCCTGTAAAAAGCCTCTGCAAGATGATACGGCTGAGTCACAGAGGAGACTAGATAACACCGTGGCTTTAATTAGAGTGCACCAAGATGTAAAGCATAAGTGTATGAAAACTAAACATCACTGGCTATCTCCTCCTCCCATACCCTTCCCTCATCAGTTTAAACTGTGTCCCGTTTGAGCCAGAGCCTCTGGTGACAGCTGCACTGGGAGCTGAGCCTGGGGTGCAGAGGTGTCTGTGAAATGGTGTCAGTGTACATGGGGCAGAGCTGGGCAACACACAGCACTGAGCAGCAGGGCAGGTGAAGCTGCTGTGTTCTGCTGCCAGCACCCAGCTGGTTGAAAAGCAGCTGTTGTGTCCTGGTGCCACCCCACTGTGCGCTGGCTCCCCGTGGCGGGCTGGAGGAGGGCTGTGAAGCTGCCAGTGCTGCTGAGTGGCATAGCAACAGCAGCATGAAACACAAATGTGCTCTGGGAGATGGGGACAGTTGTCACAGAGCCTCTAAGCTCATTTGTCATGTAACAAAAGTCCCTTGGTACATTCTCTGCCTCATCTGTAACAGGACGGAAAACAGCTGGGATTAAGCTGACACACCTCAAAATAGTGTTTTTTAGTCAAATAGTTACATTATTAGCCATTCCTCTGCATTACCCTACATTCTGACTTGGTAAACAGAGCAAACATAAATCTGTTCAGCCATAATTAGGGAAAAAAAACTTTTTAAAAAACCCAGCAGGCTCTTCATTGAAGAAAGCAAAATTAGTGTATCATACAACAGGAAACATTTTTTTTCTAAATATTGTTTCCCTTATTAAAGAAGAACCCCCCCATTCTGCATCTGCCATGAAGATTTGGATGGTGGGTTGAGATCCCACTGAAAGTCAGGGTGGCCTACATCAGAAAAGCTGCATTTCACAGAACATTTGCTATTGATATGTTGGGAAAGTGTCAGACTTGTGGGAGGACTGGAGAGTATTTGCATGATACATTAATAAGAAACAGTTTAGTGTACTAGATTACTAAAGCATGGTTAATTTTGAAGCCAAAGCCCACACATTCTTAACTTTGTTTCCCAGCTGAAGAGCCAATATAGTCATGTATGGTACAGGAACCAGAATGTTATTCTTTGAAAGCAAAGCCAGTGTTTAGAGAATCCAGAGCTGAGCTAAGAGCACAGCATATAGGCATCACACAGGATATTATTTTAAACTGGAAGGCAGAAATGTCAGTACATTTGATATCTTTATTTGCAGCATGTGTGTTTTGAGAAAGCAGGTTACGTAGGCTCTTCCTTTACAAGTCTTGTGAAACTGAAATAGTTTCGTTTGTCCTGGGGAGCTCAGTGTCTGACAGACTGACAGGAGGTCTGCTCAGCAGTCCTGGGAGGCTTTTAAAGATGCAGGGACAGATGCTCCCTTCCTTCAGTTCTGAAAGGGAGCTGCTTTTGTGAGACTGCTCTCCTTGTCTCAGGAGCATTTTGAAAAACAAGTTGATTCCTGAGCTGCAGAGTTTGAGTTAAGCTCAGTTAAACTGAGGCACTTGTCTTGAGAAGCATTAATCATCTTCCCCACCTTGGAGAGAATGATGGACCTATGGGAATGTAGGTCCTCTAGAGCTAAATTTCCACACAGTATTGAAGAAGTATCCCATTTTCTAAGATCATACAAAGAATTCGAGCAGATTAAGTATATTCTCAGTTTAATTAACACAAAAAAAACCCAATCAAAAATAATACAACCTCCAAGTGGAAACCAGGCATGGCAACTCTTGTGGCTGCAGAATGAAAAAGGGGACAAATGCTGCTGTACTTGGCTGGTCTGTATGTTCAGTGTTTAGAAAATAAGTAATTTTTCTAATACTATAATCAAATGGAGAGAGGGAGTGTGTGTAGGCAAGTGAATTTATCATTGTCTCGATGGTTTCTGGGGGAGGGAATTTCTCTTTGATAATGAACATCCTGTGACAGGTAGGAATGATGAGCAGAGCTCCAACCTGGTGCTCTGGCTTGGGCATGTGTCTTGCAGTTCATCTCACCAGTGCTCCAGTCAGAAATTCTTGGGTCGTAGATGGTCTTTTCTGAGCAGTGTCCTAGATTCTTGCTCCTCCTCTTTCTTTTTTTTTTTTTTCCTTCCTTTTTGTTTTTTTCTTCATCTACATCAGTATGTATGTTAAAAAAAAAAATAATCAGTAAATCTATATTATTTTTGTTTTGGTTACTTACAGAATTCCTGTGAAAAACCTTCTCTGGCACAGCTCTAGACAAGGTACTGTCATTTTATCACAATGTTGTGCTTGTGATGCATGGAGAAAAGCTTTTAGTTTATTTTTTGAGTGAATTTATGCAAAACTTAAAAACTAATCTCAATTGATACTTTGCTTTAATAAGAAGCCATACATAGAAGTTAGCACTTCATTTTTCTTTCTTCTTCATTCCCCTCCCATTTCAACATTGCAGACTATTTATCATTATTTTGTGCAAAATTCCTGACCAAGAAAGATTAAGATGTAGCATGTATCAGAAACAACTTCTTTTCATTTGGTATGTAAAATCAGTAAGATTGAATAGCCCAGACATGAAGTATGGGGTAGAAGTGAGGTGTTCTTGGCACATTGGCAGTCAGAGCCAAGTCTAGGCAGCTACATAGAAGTAAAAAAAACCAACTGTGATCATTTTAGACTAGAAATTAAATGTCCAAAATAGATCAGACTGGCAAATGAAAAAAAAAAGTGAATGTATTGAGCTGCACATTTGAAACCTTGGGTTAAAACCTATTTTAAAATAAACATAAAACATGCCTAGATTATTATCTGGTTTACTTCCTCCTATTGACTCTCTAAGTCCTTGGTTTCTTTCCCTGTGAGTTTTTGCTCTCTTCCTCATAATTTCAATTCCATTGTTCTAATAATTTAATCATTCTGTCACTGCTGGTACTTTATTCAATTTTGAGGTGGCTAGGAGGCACCTTTTGTTGCAGTCAGGTACTCCTGACTAAAACCCATCATTATTGAACTGGGCAATATGACTGATTGCAGTTCTCCACTGTGTCAGGATACAAGTGAGTATTTTGGACTGGGAACCACTGCTTCAGGCCTCTAGGGAAGTCTGAAAGATCTAGCCTGGGCTGAAAGAATCAGAAACATGAAATGAGAATCATTCTAAAACCTAACATTTCCACGTTTCCATTAATTCATTCTTCTTTGCTTTGAAAAAAAAAAAAAAAGAAAATCAAATTGAAAGATCAAAGTCTGCATAGCTTTCTACACACAAGCTAGCATTTCATCTAGATTATACATGTAAATAAAGTTGCAGCTTGCTCCTAAGACATAAAAAGCAAAGGTCAGATGATGGAAATAAAGGGAAAAACATGTAAGTCTGTTTGTTCTACATTTCTTGGCAGCCAATCCATGCAGTATTCTGGTACTTGTTATGCAGAAAAATAGAGCTGCCTATTGTGGATCAGAGCAGAAAAGGGCAAGGCCTGGTTCTGTGCCCCTTGTACTGCAGCAGTGTCCATGGGGTGCTGTAGGAGCTCCTGGGGCAGGGCTCTGTGGGGCACCACTGCAGGCTCACCCCAGCTTCTGCCCAGACCCAGAAAGCTGCTGCTGAGTCAACTGGCAGAGAGGGCTGATTAACTCTTTCAGCTGGAAGAGTGAGCCAGAGCAGGGCCTGTTAGGACAGTGTTAGGAAGAGCTAAGCTTTGGGAAGGAAGCTTAGGCAGAGGTTTACAGTTATTGTCTTGGAATTGCCAAAGGCCAGAGTGGGGCTGTTACCAAGCACCAGAATGGGAGTAAATTTATCTGCTCCCTGGGGTATGTGTGTTTTGAGCAGTGAAGCAAGCTCCCTTCTCTCTATCACACTGCTCTGTACACCCAAGAGAAGAGGCTCCCCTGCCTTCCACTTCTCATAATGTTTGTCTTTTTCTTACACTGAGAGAAAAATGAGAAAATCTGTGCAACCAGATAACAACTGCAAACAAACATGCACTAGAGGAAAACTGCAACACGTTCCTACCTGTAACTGTTGAGCTTTAGATGCTCAACTGTGTACCTAGCCAGGAAAGCAGCCTGCAGAATTCACAGCATGGCTGTCCTGATTTTACCCTCTTTGAAAATTTTAGGGGCAAAAAGCCCCATAATTCCAGATTTTGCTGCTACTTTATTTAGCAGCCATATAGGCACTGTCTTTATGTGAACTGAACTTCTGTTTTACTGCCCACTTCCCATAACAGAGCAAAGAGATGGGTATTGAGAGATATACAAACACAGAGATGTATTCTGGGTGCTAGCTTGGGATTCATGTTCTCTGCTATGCTAGAGTGGGATACTAATTTGTTCTTTTTCCATTTTTGTGAAAATTGAGTATGGAATTATTTTTTTTCTTTGACAATAAACATCATGTCCCCTGCAAAGCACACCTTTGCGTGGTCAGAAAGCAGTCATTAAGTTGGCATTTCAAAGGAAGAACTGTTTGAATTGAAAAAAAAATAAGAAAAAGCAATTCATAGAAAAAAAAATAGTTTGCAAAGCAAAATGCTCTATTAAAAAAAAATATTACTTATTTAGGCATTTGCTTTATGTACTGCCAGTTATTACAAGTATATTGGAATGAAAGGACTAAGTTGACCAGGAATAACATTTAAAACTATTTCATTGAGAAGTAAGATGTCCCTTTTTTGGATAACTATTTATATGTCTACATGGGTTCTAAGAAGACAGCCCAATGGAGGGGCAGCTCCCAGGTGATCAATACCAGACACAAATGCAGTCAAATTATCCTGTTAGTGGGAGAGATTTTTACTCTGTTCAGTGAACTAACCATTTGGCATTAAGTCTTTGCCATGTTGCATTTCCTCCTGATGCTACAGCAATACACTTCTGCTAAAAGAAACCTGTGTGGGGTTTATATTCTAGGAGACTTGTCTTTACCTTTTTGCTGTGTTCTTAAATAAAGACAGGGAATAAAATTGAGCAATTGCTCTGAGATTTGTTTCAGGCAGGTTTGCAAGCCAAAGCAAATGATTGCAAATAGTTTTTACTTTTGCTGTTTTATACAGTCCTCAGATGTGACTGTGTTTATCAGCAAACACAAGATAAATGTAATAAACAGCAATCAGCTTTTTCAGTACTTATTATAGCTAAGGTTGCACAATGCTTTCCATTCTAACTCCCTTTTAAGCCTCATAATTTTCTGCTGCTTTCATTCCTGAGAAGGGAATTTTCCTTACGGTTATTTTTCTTTGGAAAGTTTGAGTAACTTGGCTCCGATATTGCCAAAAATATTGCAAAGAAAATGGGTGTATGTAGACTTGCTAATTATAAGTATTTGTATTGTTTTAACAACTCTTCAACATATGCAGCTGGGGGAGGGAGGCTGAAACGGCAGCTATTTCCATATCAAGGCTCCGGCCAGCCCCTGCTTTGGTTGGTACCTTGTTATGCTCTGGCAGTGCCCAGGGGCACAACTCACACCCCTTCCTGCAGCACCTGGGGCATTCTGGTGGCACCAGCAGCCGCCCGTACGCGGGCACTGGGAGACCCCCACCTGGCCCTTGCTGCTCTGCTCCTGGGGCTCTCCAGCTGCTCCTGTCACCAGGGGGTTTCACTTGTGGCCTCCCAGGCTTTCCTGAAACCTTCCCTTGGAAAGTGCTTGCTCTGGTTCATGCTGAAACGCGTATCACTGCCGGGGTGTGCTCAGGCTGAGCTTAGGTCAGTGACACTGTGAAGATGTTTTGGAGAGAAGAATGGAGTGACTTAAAATATATCTGACTGGTTATCCCCTTGGATTTTGAAGCAACGTTTCTTGCTGGCTGTTGATTTTGCTAGACTGGGAGTGTTTCCCTTTGATTTTGTCATCTTCCCAAGAAATTGGTGATTCCCACTCCAAAGGGTTAATTGTCAGAGAGGCCGATTCAAATCCTGAACTGTGGAGCAGCCAAGCCAGTCACAGCACAGTATGGTTAATTGACACACCATCCTGGACTGTTTTAATCAAGAAAAGGAGCTATTTATGAGGAATAACAGTAACATTCAGTACTCATCTTTTGGGGAAAAAAAAATCAACAGAGAAAAATCATAAATATGGATTTCAAAACAGTTTGGCCATATCCAAGATGTTGGAGTTGCTGGAAGGGGCAATGGAAATTCAGTGCAGCTGGTGAACCTAAAAAATAATAACAAAAAGCAATACACCTCTGTGTTCTAGAATGTCTTTCATACGACAAATATCCCCAAATGCCTTATCTGAAATTAAAACCAGATTTAACTTGAAGAACAGGTAATTTTGTTTATTTAAGGGTAAGAAAAACATAGGATGTTAGAGTGAACTCAAGCTGGTGTAATTTACAACGGTTCAATTGAAGTCAAGTGGCTTGAAATATAGATGCTGTAAAATACACAGGATTATAATCTGGCCTATAATATTTTGCATTTCCAGTGTGTAATTTTGGACATTTAGAGGAGGTCAGATAAAGGATATCCCTATTTTCCTTGTACTTCCTTTTTGCCCTGAAATTGAGTATATTAATTTCTTGTGTTCCTCTGTTTCTTGCTTTTGCCTTGATTTCTCCTAGACTATGCATTTTCCAAACATTTCCTGTTCTAAAACATTTTAGAGACAAAAGGGGGAAAAAAAGGCAAGAGGAAAAAAGGTTACTTTTCCACGTCTCTCCTGCTTCCCTAAAATCATCTTCTCCCTTAAGAAAAATTAAAGCATGGCTACAGTGAATATATTGGAATTCCTTGGCAAACAATATAAGGGAAGAGTTCATACAGAAAAACAGAGATAGTAGAAAAGCAATTAAAGTTTTGGTATTTTTCAATGGCAACACCATCAAATTTATTTTTTTCCTTTTCTTTTTTTCCTTTTAAATTTTGGCAAGAATAACTACTGAAACTGCAAAAAAAATCTACAGAACCTTTGTTTAAGACTGTTCATTTTTTTATTAAACAAGTGTAATTACAAGAAGAACCAAACCATTTGTAAAACAGAAATATGCATTTGGGGTGTTTAAACCTACATCATTTGCTCAAGGTGTAAGTACAAGATGTAGAAATAAATACAGTCTTTGTGGTGTGTCTCCTCTCTAGAAGTGCAAACAAAACAAAAGAAAAACCTGTTTTTCTCACAGAAAGCATGCTAGTTTAGCCCAAAAGAGATACAATTAATATTTCTTGATTGAAATACATGTATGTAAAGCTTTAAAGGGAACTGAGGAACTGTGGCTCACCCCAGTGTATGTCTACAGCTTGGTACTTGGTGAGAGGTTTGTGGTGCCCTGCCATCTGTCACACAGCATTTGCCTCTGTGGGTTCTGGGGTGATGCTGCTCCCCCTCTCCTGGCATGTTGGGCAGAAGGTCGTATTGCTCTGACGTGTTTGACTAACCACACACACGGGTGGGCTTTAGGCTCTCCAGACTTACTGCTGAGAACTTGCTGGTAAACTCTTTTATCTGGCTAGTTTTCAGTGATGTGACACTTACTGCACTTCATGCACTAAAAAATGAATGGTTTTCATGGCTGGTTCCTCATGGCACCAAAATGTTTTATGTGTTCTTAGTGTCATCATCGAGGTTGTAGTGACACAGTCATAAATCTGCAAAGGGGAGATGCTTCTTGGTATTTTTGCCTCCACAATCATAAATCCTGGGTTGTGTGAAGTGTTCTGGAGATGGGGGCTGTTTGAAGTGCCTCAGTGGTCCAGATTCACCTGTCATTTTACCAAATACCCTAAGGGTGAGAAAATGACATTTTGTCTTTCCAATTGTGGTAATCTTGCAAATCCTGCTGACTCGATATTGTTAGAAATTGGGTACCATCCACGGGCAGGACAGAGTGGAGATGTGACACAGAGAACACCAGGAAGAGAGGTGTGAATTGTAACTGAGTGTTCTCTGCAGTGCAGAAACCAAAGTGTGAGCAGGACAGTCCATGGTATCAGAAAGATGAGACACAGGACTGATGTGATTAGAAATCAGGTTTGTGTTTCTCCCTCAGCCTGATCCCATGTAACTGGGTGGGTGACAGTTGGTGCAGCCTCATGCACGTATGTCTGTAGCACACACAGCCCAGTTGATTGTGGTTCTCTGGGGCTGTGGTTCACCCTTTTTCTCTATTTATCTGGCTCTCTGCCATCTTTCTGTGAAATGATCTGTTCCTAGCTTTTCCTGGGGCCCTGATAGCTGTTTGGGTCTGGGAGGAGTGAAACACCAGGAGGGCTGGGTGTCAAAAGTCAAGTCTAAAACAACCAAGGACTGGCTTTTATCATGTTCTCGTGAAATTGCAGATTGCTTTCTGATCTTTTAGAAACACTTCCATACAAATGTCTTCAGGAGTTATCAGAGATGAAAACAAATGTTATTTTAGTTTATTTAAGGCTGCACAAAGATGGAAAAAAGGAAATGCAGTGATTAAGGCAGACTTTTTATTTTCATTCCCCAATACCTGCAAAGCTGAATACAGAAAAAAAAGGTGACATTTTAATTCTGAACCTAACTTTCTGAAATTAAGCACTAATAAAATTGTTTCCAGCTTCAAACCCAGTAAATGTGAGCTTATCTGAAGCCTGAGTCAGCAAATGCCATGCTCTGTAGAATAGTTTAAAAAGATGTAAGTTAATCTTCTCTTCACAAGATGCTCTGTTTAATGTCACACAAGCCCCAGTGTTAGGATGCACTGCTAGGAGTCTCATAGATGGCACTGAAACTCACCCGAGGTGCATGGAGAATTCCCTGCAGAGTCCTAAGCCACCAGGAGGGCTTCTGCTCGCTGAGAGGGAGAAGCAGCACTGGGGCCAACAGAGTGACCCTCTCCTTACTGGTATTTCTGCGTTGACAACTGCTGCACAGCTGTTCATGTAGTAGAAATGACATTTTGGATGAGCATTTATTTACCCCTTCTGCCAGGGAGAGAGGTCATGGCAAAGAATTGATGGCTCAGAGGAGGGACACCTCAGGAGAGGGGGGAAAGCTTGCAGATTCTCTGTGCTGGTTGCAGACAAGGTAGAGTTGAGATGTGAACGTGTGGGACAGTGAAAGGGCTGCTCCTCTCGCTGTCTTTTGTTCCTTCTACCCCCCTTTGTCACATCCAGGGGAAAGACAGTGGGGCTTGTGGCTGCCCCGCTGCAGCACACAAATGCCCCGTGGTGATGTTCTGTGCATTCAGTCTTCTGCAGGCGGTGGGGAAAAGCGAAGAGCCGAGTTTAGCCCAGTTCTGATTTTGTGCTGTGTCCCTGCGTGTGTTCCCTCTTGTGAAACACGGTGTTTGGTGCCGAGGCAGGGTGTAGTTAGTGGCACCTGGATGTCTCACAGCCAAAGAAATGGAGAAGATGAATACAAACGAATCCCCTCGGGTTTCTAGTGGCTCTGAGAAGGGCCACCTCTAGGCTCAGCGCTGTGCAGCATTAGCGGCGGGACGTGACCTGTACCTGTGCACTAGGTCCTGTGTGCTCGGGCGTAGGAATTGTCTGGGTGTCCGTGCAGCCCCGTACGGTCACAGCGCTGCGGGACGAAGGCTGCACTTTGCAGTTGGAGCGTGGCGGGAGCTGGAGCAGCCCGACACGGGCGTAGTTTGGCAGCGCAGTTCGGGGTCCCGTGCTAAAGCCGCCGGCTCCCGTCCCGCTGGGCACGGCGGAGGCAGAGAGACCGTGCGGGGGTCCCGGGCAGACCCCGGCCGCAGGGAGGGGGAACCCGCCTGGCTGGGGAGAGAGCGGCCTCCGGAAAGGTGGGAGCCGGGGGGTAGGGGGAGGATGAAGGCGGTGAAAGTCACCGCGCTGCGTGTCCCTCCTCTGGACTAGGGGCGAGGGGAAGGGACACCCGGCTGCCGGTGGCTGTAATAAGGGGGCAGCGAGAGGCGGCCGGAGACCCCCGAGTGCGAGGGGGAGCGGCAAAGGAAGCCCGGAGGGGGGTTTGCCCCTCTGCCCGTGTCCCGGGGCTCCCCCTGTCCTGCCCGCCCCGCTGCCGGCTGCCCCGAGCCCCGCACCGGCCGGGCTGGAGGAGGAGGCAGAGGAGGAGACCATTCGCTTTCGCTCCTGCTCGCTGCAGAGGCAAAAAAGAAAAAGGAGGAGGGGAATAAAAAGTAAGGAGGGGGGAGACAGAGTGAAAAAAACCTAAGCCCAGCTTTTGCCGGTGCTGCTTGGATTGGATCTGGTTTGAGTTTCCTCTGCTGGCTTGTGCAGAAGAGAGGAGGAGTGGGGGGAAGTAACTCGCTCACTCTTCCTCTGCAGCTTTCAGCAAGCGTGCGGGTGCCTGCGCTGACGGGAGCTGCTCTGGGTGCAGTTGCCTCGTAGCTATCGCTCTGTTACTACAGAATTGCCTGGACTTCTGGAGGACCTGGAGGAAGAAGCCAGCGCTTCACAGACCCGATAGCTGCTCAGTGCCGATAGACTTGACAGTTTTTTTTTCCTAGGGGATTCTTTTGAGAACTGTTTTTCTCCCGCGTCTCTCAACGGCAGTTCTTGAGCGTGTGGCATTGAAGCCCATTGCTTTCTTAACAACTTTGGGAGATACTTTTTAAAACTTTTTTTTTCCTCTCTCTTTTGTTTCCTTTGCCTTAAAAAAGAAAAAGATAAAGAAAAAGAAAAATACAATCCTTTTGGGGGGAGGGGAGATGATCGTGCTGATGTGGAATAAGTGCTCCCGCTGTCTCCTCTTACTAGCCGCGGTCCTGATCGTGGAGAGCTCCCAGCTAGACAGCTCCAGCTCCAAGGTGAACTCCATCAAGTCCACCCTGATGGGGGAGGCTCCAACTCAGGCAACCAACAGATCTGCAGGCATTCACCAGGGACTGACGCTTGCTAGCAGTAAGAAGGGCAAAATGCTAGAGCAGATGGGGAAACCTCCCAAGCACTATCACCGGCAAGGAGAGGTAGGACATGGCTTCACTGCTCGATGTCTGGCATGCTGTATGCAAACCTTCCCCTCACAGTATTCTCAGGCTTTACTGTATTAATTAACTGACTTCATTGGGGTTGTTTGGGGCAGTATCATCTCATAATTGGTGTTAAGAACAGTGCAAGTGGGAGTTGGAAGGTTTTAAACCTTTCATTCTTCTCTGAGGGTTTAATAACTCGTGGAAGAAAGAGTAATCTTAAAAAAAAATACGTCTTGAGAATTTATTTGTTTGACTCCTTCAAAGGGCTGCTGGAACTAAAGGAAGAAATTTCTTGTTAACTGTTAGACAGTAAATGGAATTTGAATAGGTGAGGAAAATTTGAGAATGAAGTGAAACCCGCATTTACATCAGTGAATCAAACTTGGTTTTAAAAATCACACCTAGCAAGTTGATCTCTGATGTCTTTCTCCATGATCAGAATAAAAAAGCATGTTGTCCCAGTGGTATAAAGATACATGGATTTGTTTAGTAGGACAGAAAATAAATTCTAGGTTTCTTGTCCAGAATATATTCCAGTGGTTAAGTTTTGTTTGATTATGCCCAGTTGACATAAGCAGAGAGTAATAGCCCTGAATATGAAGTTTCAGTGTAGGGAAGATAGAAAAGGTTACAGAAACCTGAAAGAAAAGGCTCTGACTTCACTCATGCAGCCTTCTTTCTACTCTGCTGGGAACTTGGAAGTCTGGTAGAAAATTACCTTCTTTCAGCTACTTTTGCTATAATGCAGCATTTTCAGCCATCAGCCCTCTACTTCCCTATCAAGTCTCAGCTCGGATGGTATGTTGTGCGTTGTGGTGTTGAAGGAGGTAGACTTCAGAAAGCACAGATTTTTATACTATTGGGTGTTGTTAGTACCTTCAAATACAGCTGCTTTTTGTAAGCAACACACAGAGCAGCAGCAGGGGAACTGCCAACATTCAGCACTGAAAAGGCAAAATGCTCAGTGTCTGTATCTTGCCTATGTTTTCCTTAAAGCAGCAGAGAAGCTGCAACTTCAGGCAATCCACTGTTTGCTGGAGGTTCCTCATAATGGAATGTTGTCATTTGGTACTGTGTGCAGGCTCAATAACAGTGGTGGTAGGTTTGGGTTTTGTGTGTGAGAGGTTTGTTTTAAGCTCCTCCAAGCTTTCTTTCCCCAGCCACTCAATTGTTCTTTAATTTACTCAGAATTTGGTTGCCTCTCCTTACCTCTGAGCAAAGTTTAGTAACAGATTCTGTGAAGTTTCATATTACTGAAGTGCTCTGCTCCTTCCTAGTGCACACTTCAATAATTACTGTGTTAAATAGACCTTGAGGAAATACGGGAGCATGATACACTTTATATATGTTCTCCTTGGCTTGTTTGGGTTTTTTTTTGATTGGTTTTTTATATATTCATGAAAAGTCAATGTAGAGAACCTACTTTCCCACTGAGGGTAATCTCAGTCTTGTGAGTTTCCGTGCTGCTGGTACTTGTGGGGCTGCACTGTACAGCCCTAACATGATAATTTTTGCCTTTTGGGGAAGACTTGTCACCTTTCCCTATGGACAGTTTTCCTTAGCACTTCAGTGTGTGACCAGCCAACGTTGGGAACGATTGCTTATAATTCACCCAGTTTCTGGAAAACAAGTTTCACTGCTCACCTGCTGCATTTGCAAAACTGCCACTTATTTGCCAGACTGGATTGTTTGCTGGGAACTCACAAGGTACGCTCCAAACCAGGGTTAGAGAACCCTGCAGGTATCCGTGGCACTGAGATGTCCTGTTTGTAACAAAGCCCCCTGGAGAGTCAGTGACTTGGGCTCCCAGGGAGCAAAGCCTGACCCCCCACCAGGGCTGGCTGTGCAGATCTTCCCTCTGTCCCCGGCACTGTCCCCAGCTCCTGCGCGGACCGGCGCAGACGGACTCCGTGACAGTGGTTCAGCTTTGCTTACCACAATTGTAGATGCTACTTTCAGTCATCTGCCTGAAGGGAGGAACACAATTAACACACAGCTGCAATAGAAAGAAGGAATGGAGAAGGAAAAAGTAACTTTTGTGCTAATGCTGAATCTTTGGTGGATCTTTCAGCTCAGGGTTGGTGAGCCACCGCGGTTTTTGACAGCAGCGTTGCACATCTTGACCGGTTTAAGATAGGAAATATTCCTCTTTTTTAGAGTCCTCTCTTACTAGGTTAGTGCTTGATTTGTGTAGATTATGGGACTTGGTTCTGAAGTTTTTCCTGCTGTTTGCTAAAAGAACAGGCCAGTGCTTTTCTTTCTAAAGGAATCTGTTGGATTAGTGACATTTATAATGTGTCAAAAGTAGCAGGACCTTACGTATCTTGGTAACGTGAAATAGTGACCCAAGTGTCTTGTTTACAGCTAGCAAACAGTTTTAGTAAGGGCTGAGGATTTGCAGCTTGAAAGAAAATTAACAGAATTTTGCTGTTGTGACACCTCTGAGTTGTGCGTTTGATTCTAGTTACTTGTAGTGGAAATCAGAGGACTTCACCAAAGCTGAAAGAACCATCAGCCAGCAGCCCTTTGCTTGTTCAGCTTGGTAGAATAATGCAATTCCAGACCTTTAATATGTTAATGCTTTCAGTTATGTTAATTCTCAGGACTAGAAGCAGCTTGGGAGTCTTTAATAAGCAGCAAATCAAGGGATACAGTAGTTCATGACTTATCTGGAGTGTTGATGTATTTCAGCTGGTAGTTACAGCGTGTCTGCCCAGAAAGGCAGGACCCAGCACCCCTTTGTCAGGCAGAGTTCCAGATCAAATTAATGAAAATACATAAGCAGAGCATCTGTCTTGCTGGAGGGACTGGTGGGGCAAATGTGGATTTTAGTAAGACATTTTTATGTCTTTCTGAGGAATATTATTTATTTTCTGTTCTTACTCCCTTTACTATCTCGGATCAGCAGAGAATGAGAAGCACTGACGTGCTATTATTGGTGAGATTTCAATGTCTTCACTGTTCCTCACTGTCACTCCTGTTTTGCCCTTTCTGCAAACTGCTGATGTTTTCCCATTTTCACAGAGAATCAGAAACTATCTATAGCATTTGCAAAAGGGAAAAACATGCTCAGAATAGGACTGCACAGCACACGTTGGACTGGGTTACCCTTTGGAGGCTCAGTATTGCATGTGCTGTCAGTGTCCTTGATGTAGAGATTTCTGTAACACCCCAGCACTGTAGCCTGTCTGGGAAATGGTTCTGGATAGGTTATCTCTAAATACAAAATGCAGTGAGTAGATTCATAAAAGGAAAAGGTCAGATGAGCAATGATGGTGGATTCACTTCTCTGCATGTTACCTAAAGCTTCAGCTGTGTCAGGGGAAGCTCTGCCCTGTGAGTGCTCTTGCTGAACTGTAGAGATGCCACTTGAAAGGGAAAATCCATGGATGGAAAGGCACAGTCCTTCCATAGATTCCTGGAAAATGGCTCTGTGGCCTCTTTAATTCACTTTAATTCACTTTTAATTAACTTTTTGACCTCTTATCTCCGGGGTACAGTCCCCTTTCTCCTCCCCATCACTGCTAGGGCTTGCACTCCTTCACAACCACCTTTAATGATCTGGTAGGCTGAGACCTACTAAACTTTTTCCAGCTGTTGTCCTTTATCCATGGGCGCCGTTACCTTCTGCCCTTTCCAAGTCCTGGCCACAAGCCATTATTTCCAATCTTTCCCCAGCAAGATACTTCTTCCCTTGCCTTTGCCCTGTGTAGCTGGTTAGGTTTGTGCTTCCCACTGGGACTGTCCCTCCCACATCTCCCACACGCACAATGGGAGCAGCAGCAGCAATGGGAAGAACTGGGATGGCCAAGAGAGGGAACTGGCACAACTGTGGGGTCTGGAAAAGGGAGAGAGGAGTGAATATCTGGGAGTGTTAATGCTGCAGAGGCACAACAGACAGATATCAGATCAGCGTTCATGTTCCAAATGGACTGTTTAATTTTAAAAATTATTTTAAATTAAAAAAAAACCCTCTATCACAGCTTGAGCAACCAGGCTGGAGACCACAGAAGCCAAACCAAAGAGACATTAATCCAAAGGGCCAGGTTGACAGTGCTCTCATACCTATCAGCACATGGACATGCATGTGTTTCTTGAACAGGACCCAGTTACCCACAAGAACTTTCTAGAAAATGCTTGGATGATGCTTTGTAGCAAGTAAAACAGCATGAGATGTGGTAATTGACTGCAGTGCCATGAGAATGTTACAATAAAATGTACCAAAGACACCAAAAATGTAACCACAATATCTGGAATAGCTAGCGACCAAGGCTGGAGAAATTATTTCTCCATGGGATTAAAAATAAATTAATTACAATGCCTAGAAAATTGCATCCAGCAACAGTTGCCTTTTTTTTTTTTTTTTTTTAAT
>JAOEGS010010552.1:30311-50646 GCA_025447755.1 Corythornis vintsioides
CTGTGAGGATCCCATGGGATACAGTATCAAAAGCCTTGCTGAAGTCAAGGTATATCACATCCACTGCACTACCTTGAGGGATTTTGTAGTGCAAGAGGTGTCAGAAAGGATAAAGATCATAGGGCAACATGAATATGACTGAGGCCTGGCCAGAGGAAAGAAAAGTTACCTCTGAATTCAGTCATCTGCAGGATATGTTTGTCCTAGAGTGCTAAAAATATCACAGAATGGTTGGCAACCACCACCAATGGCTAGGACTGAAAACTCCTCTTGCCCTGGGTGAGACCCTATTGTGGCCTTTTGATAATTAAAGGGGGCCTCTAAGGAAGATGGGGTCAAACCTGTTGCTACAGGATAAGGGGTGATGGCTTTAAACTAGAAGAGGATAGATATAGAATAGAGAGATAAATAAACTTTTTACATGAAGGCAGTGAAACACTGGTACAGGTTTCCCAGAGAGGTGCTAGATGTCCTGTCCTTGGAAATATTCAAGGTCAGGTTGGATGGGGCTCTGAGCAACTTGGTCTAGTTGAGGATGTCCCTGCTCACTGCAGAGGGGTTGGACTAGAAGACCTTTAAAGATGCCTTTCAAACAAAATCATTCTATTATTCTATGACTTTGGAGGTCAGTTGAAATGCTCTTTTGCTGACCTACAATTTCATTCTCTTGGTTTTTGGCCTATTATGACAATAGTTACCACTCTAAGAAGTACTTCATCTTGCTTTTTCCTGCCAGTTGGGTTTAAATGTCTTATACACTATGTGGAGACCCATTATATTTAATAATTTTTAACTCTCTTCTTCATGTTTAAAGGGAAGTTTCCACACCTCTAATGAGTAACGGGATACAAAAATTATAACTGCCATTAAAAAAACACAACTTTTAGTCTGTCACAGTATTTTAAATTTCTTTTTATTTAGATACTGAATTCAAAATTGTATGTGCTAGACCTCTTAGTGGTTAGGGAAAACAGTGGGGAGTTACTAGACTGGAGCCAGAGGGTGTCTGATTTTCGTTGGAAGCTAGAATATCCAAAGCAGGAATTGGAGAAGCCAAAAGTCCTTCAGAATATTTTGCTGTTTTGCAAAATAAACAAAAGAGGATTCAAACAAAAGCAACACTGGGACAGATTCCCATAGGAACATACAGCACATTCTGGTGGAATCCTGGGGCTCTTTTCTGCTTTGATTTATATCAGCAGCATAAATGCTCTTTATCATTTCCCAGCTGCCAAGTGCCAGCAGAACCTACAGAAATAAGATGATTCAGTAACCTAAAATACATCTATTTCTTAGTTACCTTGTAGTTTCTCCATCTCTCTCATTTATCTGTCCCTGTTCACGTGACCTGGAAGATTTATTCAGCAGGAATAATAAGGCCCAGTACAATGTCCTGTCTCCTGCCACTCTTCTCCTCCAGCAAACAGATTTTCTAACAGCCAAGTTGCTGTCCCTAGAGAGCAGATAATTACACCAATCCTTACACCACTGTGTGTGTGTTACACAAGAACAAGCTGTACCAGTCCAGCACAGTTGTACTGCAATAACTGTATCCACACTCAAGGAATGCTCCACCAATTTAACTGTGCTGAAATAATTCAGGCAGTGCCAACTGTACATTTGAATGTGTTCTTGGCAATTCTAGCCATGAGCAGGGGGTTGCTGAATTTCTTAATCCTCATTCAGGCTTCAGAGGAAGGTCTCACCTCCAGTTCTACATCTCCCTTGAAATCCATCATAAACAGCCAGCTAAGATCAGCAGTATTGTTAGTAAGAAAAGCTGCTTTTAAGGATATTTTTCTGGTTTCAAATGGACCTGGGTCAGCACAAAGTCCCACTCCTGCTCCCTTGGTTCTCCCTCCTCCAGCCCCTCCACCCAAATGCTACAACCATGGCAAACGAGGAACTGAGAATTGAATGGACTTTGTTTTTCTTGCATGACATTGAAACTCTGTTCTGCACGGAAGCCACCAGAGCAGGATCACCTAGAGTGGATTCTAGAGAAACAAGTCCAGGTAGCTTTTGAAAGTCTTCAGAGATGAAGACTCCACCACCTCTCTGGGCAGCCCCTTCCAGGCTCTGGCACCCTCAGGCAGGGAAGGTGTGCTGTACAATGCAATATGTACTCCTGCATGCATCTTTTAAGGAAAAAAATACCTAAAGGAACACTGTTTTTTAAAAGGAACAAGTGTTTCTTCCACTTCTGTGTTACTTCAGCTACTTCTAATTATTTTTCAGAGTTATAATGCTACCATTCTTGGCTGTTGGAAACAACGTGCCAGATGTTTTTTTAAATCCTTTCTGACAGATATGTTAGGCTAAACTATGCACTGGCATCCAGAAGACACTTCCTACAAATAAGAACTATTTGCAAGGTCATGGACACCAAATACTGAGACAAAATCGAGGTCTTCTATTCTCAGCTCATCATTTTACCCTACACAGATGATTCCAGAAAATGGTCCTGAAAAGGATGCCCAGAGACCATTTTCTACATTCCTCTGCCTCACAATGTAGCAGCTCCACCTACAGCAACCCCAGCAGCTGGTTTTCTCTCTGTTCAGACCCAGAAGTGAAAGGGAACACCACCTTCATTTCTTCTAGAGCCAAGAGAGTTGGAGAGAGGCAAATCTGGGAGCTGTGAATATCAGGGAATGGAGAAAATGCTTCCATCTCTCATAGGTGCTCTGATAATTAGATAACTTCCTTTCCAACAAACAGTACTTGTGCCTTATTTGCCCCATGGTTAATATATGTAAAGTATCTTTACTGTGAGGTTTTAATGAGGAGCAGCCAGAAAATGTTTTGTCAGCCAGCACCAGGGAAAACATCCACCTGTTTTATCTTCAGTATGGCACTGATCACTCTCACCACCTATTGCTGATGTCCCAACTAAACCACCCAGATGTGCTGCTGGCCAAGTGGCAGTTTGTGGGGTTTTTTTAAAAAAAAAATCATTAAAATTAAGGAAAAGAATTGGGGGGAAAGAGTTAGAAGCTCATATGTTAAAGTCATCATTGACATGTTTGGGGATTTCATGGGAGGGATTTTTGGAGGCAAATTGATAAGGGACTGAGAGCTCAGTGGTGCTTTGTCTCCATTACTTCCAAGTTAGGGTCATGGTATTGGGGGGATTAGCAAGAATGAAGGCCAGCCCCCCATTGCTCATCAACCTCAGAGGTCTTGCACTGCAAAGAAACAGAGTCACTGTGTTTTCTTACCACATTGCATTGCTTCTCCCATCCAACAGTCACAGTCCAACAGCATTTGTCCAAAATCTTCCTTTTCAGCATAGCAACTGCTGTTGTTATTATCATCACCACTGCCTCTGAAGACTAGTTCTGCAACACTTGCAAGACCAGAACTACTTCCCATGGCTGCTCCAACTCACATTATCTTCTCTGACACTACCTCCTGTTTTTGCTCCAGGGAACTGCATCAGCAGGGAAGGTTTTATGGCTTCCACCTCTTCAGTAACTTCTTGGTGCTTGCAGTGGTTTTTCATCTACTGCCATATCACCTGTACTACACAGAGGTGTAAATGAACTTCAGGCAGTAGGACGAGGGTGAAGACTGAGCAGCTGTAAACCTTTACCAGTGGCAAAATGGACTGCCCAACCATTTCTGTTCACAGCCTGTGATACAGAAGAGTCCAGTGCAAGCAAAAAGGGTGGCAGATAAATGTTCTGTTCACAGTAAAATACATTTTCTCTGACTCTTGTGAAGGCACGGTGGCCTGGAGGATGAAATGCTACTGCTGAGTGAAGACTGAGCCATGGTCTGAACAAGCACTCTGCTTGGATTTGGATTTTCCTCGAACCACAGCCCTGCATGAATACCAAATTATCCAGAGAAAGAAAAGGCACAAACGAGGTGTTTGTGGTGAGACAGTCTCCACTTAAATAAACCCAAAGCGACAAGGAGTTTTCCACGGGACTGGTGAAGAGAAGCCTGCCAGCAGAGGGGCAAGGATGGGGAGGTTGTGGTCAGCCAAGAGGCAGGCTGTGTGGGATGCTCTGGGAAGCAGGAGGGATGGTTGAAAACAGGTAGTGCTGCTGTCAGTGTCTTGGAGTTGGGAGCCACGGCCTGGAGATGGAGAAGAGCTGGCCATTGTGTGTCCCAGAGCCTGGTCAGAGCTGAGGAAGCATGTCCTTGGTGCTGCCACGTGGGGTAAATCAGCACCCCCCACCACCACAACCTGCAGCCAGGAGTTCTGCCAGATGAACGAAAACAAAACCTCTCCAACTAAGTACATAGAAACTATACTCTCAGCTGGAAATGGCTTTCTGCACTGTGGGGGCCTCTCTCAAAAGCCAAGTCAGCATTTTGGACTGCTCTGGGTACCAGGACTGCAAATTGCACTGTTACTCGTTGAAGACATCTAGCAGAACTATTTGATGCCAAGGAATTAATGTTGTGGGATTGCTTCACAAGTCTGTGATGATTTCTCAGAGCTTTTGCCTCAGAGATAAACCTGGAGAAAATGGTCTGACACTATGAAAATGGTCTAACACAGGGTTTCTCTGAATGAAGTCTTAGGCTGTCACCTTGAAGTTATTTTCTGTAACGTTTTCCTTTGCAGTGTACATTTTGATTTTATGTTTTTAAAAGAGGGTGTCAGAATGTTTCATTCCATCTGAAAATAACAGTTTCCAGCATATTATTTCACAAAGAGCATCTATATTTCTGGGGCAGAATGGATCCTCACTTATTAAATTCCTACATTAAAACGAAAATCGAATATTTACTTTTTCCATATTCCTCAAAGTTACCAGTCTGAGCTAAAAAATCTTTAGTTCCTCATTCTTCTTGATGATCATAGCACTATGGCAAATATGCAATTGTCCTGAGGAATTAACAGTGGAAGCAGTAATTTGAGTGCCATGTCTTCCTAGGGAATGTGTCTGAATCTCCCCAAACGTTTGACCTCCCTCTGATAGCACAAACACTAATGACTCTAATGCCTCTCACACCCTGTGCCTAATGACAGCCACTCCTGTTGCCAATTAGCTGAGATTAGGGAAGAGCTGCCTTGTGCATACTGTACATGACAGCCTATTCCTAGAGCCATATATTGCCTCTAAATTGGCTAATGCCGAATTCAGGATGGAAATGGAAAGCTATTTGTGGGAGGCTTGTCCTGAGTCCCCAGCAGGGTGTGAGAATTTGTGCTTAGTGCTGATGGTACAGTTATGCTGCACTGCTGATGGATGGAACAGAGAGCTGCCAAGAAGAGACTCCAGAACCATTTCCTAAATAGCAGTGATAAAAATTACAGTTAGAGCCTCAATCTGCTCTGGTTTCCTATGTTCACTGCAACTCTGAGCTGCCTAGGAGAGCAAGGACATCATTCCCCCTTGGAGTCTCATTATGTGAGTTTTTGTACACTCAGTTTTTTATACCCACCTCACAAGAAGGGGAAAACTTGGCTGGAGAGCAAGCAAGAAAGCAGAGAAAGAAGAAAGGCAGCCAGGCAGTCTCACCAGGATAGGATATTCTGAGTGTCACTGCTGCGTGGTCAGAGGTGTCTTATGAGTCCATGAAAAAAAACAAACAACCTGTAATCAAATCGAATTTTCATGCAAACAACCTGTAATCAAATCGAATTTTCATTTGCTTTCTGGAGTCTAAGTTGGGATTGGTTTGAAAACACCAGTTTTGGAATAAAATATCCCGTTTTCTCTCAGCTATTTTAAACATGACACTTAATCTTGTCAATCAAAAACGTCTTTTGGAAATTTGTATTGCATAACAACAACTCTTTCTTAGAAACAGATCTTTTTTCTAAAAATACAATTATTTTTTTTTTTAACTCTCCATCAATCAAAATGTTTCCAAATCCTGGAATGGGAATTACAGTAGATTGCATTATAATTAGAGGTTTGTTGATATTTACTTAGTTCAATTTTTATTTTTTCTTGACATTTATTTTGTTCAGCTTTTCAGTATTTATTTCTTTTTGAATTGTTCACAGCACTGGAAAACTTACAGGAAATACGCTGCAACTTAGCTGCTCTTTTTCAAAGCTGATGAAGTTGCATGTTAGCAGTTTCAGTTTCAATTATCTGTCTTCCTAAACTGTTTTTCTAAGCTGATACAGTCTTTAAAAGCCATATGAAGCAAAATTTAAAACTACAAAGTGAAATAAAACACTGGCAGTCTTAAAGTTCTTTACTTTCAGTGGTCAAAAGAAAAAAAAAGTAAAAATAGAATTATATTTAGGTATAGTAGAAAATGTGTGGAGACATTAAAAACTGAAAAACATTCTACCTTAATTCATTTAAAGGAGAAAAAAATTTATTTGGATGTATTTTTTCTTCTATGAGATATTTTTGATTGTTTTCTAACATCAGCTTTAATATACACATATGGTTGTATAGTGAAAAAACAACCACAAAGCTCCTCTTTCTTTGGGATGAGGGAAAATTTTCCTTCCTGATGCCTATAACAGGTACATTTTGATCATACAAACAGCAAAACAAAAAATCTGCCTGCCCCTCACACACACACACTAAGTAGGGAGGCTTTGTAGAAAGAGGAATGTCCATAATGTTAAGAGAATATATACTCAAATCTCCTATGTTTTTATTTTCACACATGCTGAGTGGAAAAGACAGATGAAATATATAAATAAAACCAAGAATATATATCTGCTAGCACACTTTCATTTTTATTTTTCTATTTACATGGGCTCTTAGAGAGTTTACTGTTTGGCAATCCCATCTCGTTTTAACTTTCACCTTTCAGGAACTATATTTGTCTACAGTCTGTCTCTTGCTGATCACAGGGAAGAATTGCTTTTCATGCAATTTTAAGATCCCCTCTGTCCTCCTGTTGAAATTGAGTTATATATTCACAGGAGGCTCTGTCTGACATCCCCAGGACTACACTCCTCTACCAAGGGGGAAATTTCAGGATCTGCTCTTTTATCTGCAGCAAGAGAAAACAAGCAAACAAACAAAAAAACCCACAAACAACGAAAAAACACAGCCAAAAAGAAAAGAATACAAAACAAAACAAAAAAAACCCCAAACAAATTAAGAGAGACTGCAAGATATATTTGTCCCCTAGCACTTCTTAATTTTGGGTTACCCCATCACATGAAGATCAAGAATGCATTGATTGCAATTTCAAGACTATAAAGAAGTTTACAAAATAAAGAAAATAAAGAATATTAATCCCTTCATCCCTTACTTCTTTGTCACCTTTACTACATTTCACATTTACTATTCTGCACCATTAAAACATTATTGATCACTTTTTTTTTTTTTTTCCATTTCCTGATGCTGTTTTTTCCCTGTATCCACATTCCACTCTTTTCTATTACCTTTTTTTTTGTGATTTTTCCCACAAGTGTTGTGCAGGGCCTAGCAATGGCTTTTGCCATCTCTAGCCAGGTGTCTCTAACCCCTTCTTTGCTAAGTTTTATTGGTGTGTTCCTTTAAGGGATAAACTCAGCCAGCTGAATTTACTAGCTAGCAATTTATGTCATAACCACTGTTACAATCTCCATCTTACTAATTAATTTAGCAACCTGTTTCTGCCTTATTCCCGAATCTCCCAAGAGTAGTTCTTAGAGTCTATAACAATCAGGTTTATTTCCTGAGTAGTGTACTCAGGGCAGGAGTGTCCTGAGCCAGGTCTAAAGAATAAGCATGACCTGTCACTTTAACACCTCCAGTTTATCTCCTGTCTTGTGATTTATGGAGAACTGTGCTCCAAAGCTTGAAGAAATCAGTATTTCTTTTGGAGGACTACTTTGCCTCCCCACCCCACGGCTGTGAGATCCTCAGCAAAGTCATACAGCAGATCAGATACTGCTTCATCTGCAGCCAGTAACAGAATATTTTGGGTAAGTGTATATCCCACCAGGTCAGCTGCTAATATTTTGCTCTTGCTTTTCAGCGAGGCAGGCAAGCATGAGATACTCTGACTAAGACCCAACTTGCACATTCCCACTAAAGCTTAATTTGGCTGCATTGCAACATCTGTGTTGTGCTGAGTCCAGTATCTCTCTAGGCTTCCAGGGCCAAACTCATCCATCATCGCAGGCAGGAGCCTGGAAGATGGCAACTGCTGCTGCCTCTGATCCCAGCAAAAAGAAAATAAAAAGGGATTAATCCATATTCTAAAAGATGCCCACTAGCTGAGGCTACCTCTCAGAGGCAGAATCAGGTCAGAGTTACTCCCTGGACAATCCTCCCTCACAGGAGGCTCTTACTCTTGAAATTTAATAAAAAGAGCGAACGACACCCCATAATTTTCGTCCCAAGCACTGACTGAAAGGTGACATTACACAATAAGAGTAAATCTCCCTCTCTGCTTATACCAGCCAAGCAACCCAGAGACATTTCTGCCATAGCTCCCAAACCAAAATAGCAATTGGTGAAATACAACCTGTGTGCTGTTGTCAAAAACAAGTGCGAGTATTGTAGTTAATGCTTGGCAGCGGGCCGGGGAGCCAAAGTTCAGTGGAGGGGCCCTGCTGGGGATTCCTGGAGGTACTGTATAAATCTCCACTCCACTCCCCACCACCAGCAGAGGCTCCTGACACGCTGGCTATGGGAGAGAGCTACGGCCCAGGTTGCCAGCAGCAACACACGTCAAGGCCCAAAATAGAGAGAGTCAATGCACTTACCCTTATGAGTGCATGGCCCATGGAGGAGCCAGGGGCAGGGCTTCCTTAGGTGCTAACTGATCATCAGTGCTTCGTTTGATGGGGCAGATAATCTTGATCTGATAATTGTTCACTGGCTGCTGAGCCTCTCAATCATTTGACTCTCTCTGCCTGATCCTTTCAGCTCTCACCGGTCTGGTGACTACAGTGAATCTTCCCCCAGTAATTCAGGTTCTGATCAACAGCTCAAAGTCAATTCACTGCATGTCTTTTAGGAAACCACACAGTCTTATCTGAACGTTTCAGTGATGCACAATTTCCCTTAGCTATGGCTATTTTGTCCTGAAATCTAAGTACACTGCAGTGAAAATGTGTCTTATATTAGGTTTAAATTGTTCAGCTGTCAGATCTTTTTATACCTTTGTCTACTAGACTGAAGAGCCCTGTAATCTTAGATGTCTTCTCCTTGCATAAGTAATTATAGAACATGATATAATTGTTTCTTAAGCTCTTTTACAAGTGAGACAAATAGATCCCTCTAATCTCTCATAGTAAGGATGTTTTTCAGGCCATGAACTGTCCTGGCAAGAGTCAACAGAGGCAACTGAAGTCAGTGGAGTTACAGGAGTCCTTGCTTGCTTAGGATCTGATCCCCAACATGCTAACATGAATATTTACAAACTAGAAAGTGTCTAGGTATGTAACTGGACACGTTCTATTTTCATCTTTTATTCAGTTCACAGAAAGTATTCACTGTGTTGACTACAAGTGTTCCCATTAAGTATAGGAGAGGCAAACGACTACACAAAAAGCACAAACTACCTGTAAATGGAGAACTAAGCTAAATTCAGAATATTTATCTGACAGAAAATTATTATTATTTTATCCCAGCTTAGCAACTTAAACATTCACATTTCTTGGAAAAAGAAAATTACAGTTTTAGAAAAAATATTGGAACATTGCATTTTCATATTCTTCAGGGCAGAAAGATCACATCAGCATTTCCCAAATTAAAACACTTCCACGTGGATCAATGCTGTTGTGAATCTACACTGCCTCATCTTGGTGAGTTGTCTTACAGCCACTGCAGGTTGGTACCCTCATGAATGTCCCCAGTGCTCTGCAAAAGGCCATGCCCTCTGATGAGACCATGGTCCCTCTCCCTGTCTGGCTCACACCAGACATTGCATAAGAGCCTACATGCAAACAGAACTGCCAGATGGACCCCAACAAATATATCAATCACAAGAATAAATACATACCTGAGCACATGCAGTGAGCATAACAATAAATTAGAAGGCTAGTCTGAATAGGTATCTTGTACAAAGTGCCTCCACCATCAGAAGAGAAGAAACTCAGCACAGGGCGAGTTGCTTTCTTGGAAAATTTCTCTCTACTTACTAGGAATTGCTTAAGTAGCTGATTTAGACTAAAAGCTAAAGTTTAATATGGCTAAAAATAACCACATTATGCACACCAACATGTTTATGTTGCACATAAACTTTTAGTTACCCTACAAATACATGACTACATAGTACTGCTAATACAAGCACATACTCAGTTATCTACCCCACAATCAGAAACATAACCCCTTTTTTACCAGCTCCCAAGCTTAAACACAGGTCCTGCTATTTTCTTCATGCCTTTTCTTAAAACTCCTCTCTTAAAGAAAAAATGATCACTGCAGAATCAAAAACCTGCATTTACAATTAAAATGTTATTGAATAATTAAAAAAATAAATGTTATTATTTAAATGTTCTGTTATCAAAGCTGTAAATATCAGACTGACAACATTGATCTGACAAGCTAAGAAAAAAAAATAGATAAATTGGACAAAAGAAATAAAAATCTATCATTTTCCCCAATTTTATGACTGGCTTAGTCTTGTCCCATGATTTTTAACACTGTTTGAAACACAGCAACAAGCCTGCACATATTAAAAACACATTTGCAAGGAAAACTTAAAAACATAAATAAATGTAGATATTACCAGCATGAGCTCAATGTACATGTGCATGTCCTCCCACCACTGTGCAAATGTGGATGGACAAACTGGTCAGATGAGGGTAGCTATTGCAAAATGTGTGTATGGACAACACCTGCAAATACTCAACGTGCATCCTGCACAATACAGTCAGACCACCACAGTTATGCACATGCAAACATTGCAAACCCACATACCTGCAATTTTGGAAGCACAAAATAGTCTGACTTTCTGAGCAGAAGTAATGAAAATATTTTCATTTGTAATTGATACTTTGAAAGTAAATGAAAAATGTTGTTTGGGTACAAATTAAAGCATCAGTTTTTGGTTAGAAAAATAAATGAAATGGTTTTATGTCAAAATAGCAATTTAAAATGACAGATTTCCTTTGGTTTCGATTTAAATTGTTGTTTTGTTTTGAAAAAAAAAAAAAAAAAAGTAAAAATATTTAATGCAGAAGGAAAACAAGAAAGAGCATTGTGTTTCAATGTGCCAGCCCTAGAGGAAAATACTGTTTGGAGAAAATGAGAACTGACTGGAGAAATTGCAATGAAAAATTTTCCTTTGAATTTTCTCTTGGGAACCTTTCTTTTCTAGAAACAGTGGTAATACACACAAACAACTCCCTTCTGATTCCATGTACACCTATGAACTGTGAGAGCATTTCATAAAGGGCACACTCCAAGAACTTTGCACACCCGAACTCACGAGCACTTTGTGTTTCTGCTTGGGACGTGTGAAAGCATCAAACATGCACTGGCCCACAGCAGACACACACATGTGGTCTTTGTTAAGAAACCCAAGAAATCAAGCCAATTTTAGATCAAGTGAGCTGTGGTCCCCTGGCTCAGATTCTACTGCAGGTGATTCTATAAACAATGTTTAGTGCCAAAGTGAAAGAACAAATAGGCTATAAATAGTTCACAACTTCCAAACCCCCTCCTTTCATTCCAGTCCTTGTTCTAAACCAAACCAGCAGATGGGCTGAGAGCACTTCAAACCCTCTCCTTCCAATCAAATGTGGGAAATAAGGGAGGACAGCATGAAGGCAGTAAAACAAAATGGTGCTGGGGTAGGGGGGGAGAAAGGCTTTAATTTATTGGGGAGAGCATTGGGAATGCAAAAAAAACCAGGAGAGAAGGAAGAGAGGAAGAGAGGAAGAGAGGAAGAGAGGAAGGAAGGAAGGAAGGAAGGAAGGAAGGAAGGAAGGAAGGAAGGAAGGAAGGAAGGAAGGAAGGAAGGAAGGAAAAGGACATCACCCTTCCTGATTGCAATTGTCATTAAGTTGCAGCAAGGGTATGAAATTGCAGCATGGGTGCACGTGCACGTGGCCCACCTCCAAACCAAACCTCCTTGGCATCTGATTCTTCTCTGCACCGAGTGATTTAATGCCCTGGCCCATGGAGTTTATTTACTGCCTCTTGCTCCATTTAACTGAACCCAGGGGCCCTCACACCAGCACGGGTCAGTGAGAAAGCATTTGTTACCTGTGCCAGGCAGCACACCAGAGGCAGGGGAGAGGGAGGGGATCAGCCATTCAAGCACAAAAAGCACCAGTTGGAGTCTGTGCCGGGGTACACGGTTCACTGTGGGTTCTGATTAGTTTTATGAAGCAAGAGGTTGCTCTGACATCTGGAGGGAGTTTGCAAGGAACTGAGACAACACAGGGCTGATGCACCAGACTTTGCTTGTAATGAGCATTTACACACACACAGAGGTGTTAGAAGAACTTTAGAAAATCCCCAGATTCTGTGGTGTAGATTGTGTCCTTAACACAGTTAAGGAGGTAACTGGTTTAACTAAGAGCCTTATAGCTGCTGAATGTGAAATAATGACAATTGCTGTGCATTGAAGAGAAAGAACAGGGGAGTATTAAGCTATTTACCTACAAAAGATTATGGCAACTAAACAAGGTGAAACAGCATTCCTGTCAAGTTATTAAAATTAAAATCTGGAGTGCTATGAAACTCAGTATTTCCACATGCTGAAGTATGATGCTTCTGGGTGAAAAATCAGTCTTTGGTGTTGCTGGAAAAGTCTCCACAGCAATGAAGTGCCAGTGACAGAGTGATAGTGGATCTCCAGGAGAAGTCACTGTAATAAGGCAACGTATAAAAGTTTAGTGTACACAGAGAACAGACAGTGCTATGGAGAGACAGCAAGGCAGGCTCTGGAGACAGTCATTCTGCATTAGCACACTGCTCCACACAGACCCAGCTGCTGTGATAAGAAAGAAACTTTCTTTCAGAAAGGTTGTGTCAATTACCTGTGAAAATGAAGATCTCATGTCCATCACACAGCCGATCAAACAGGGACACTGTTACATTGCTGCAATTCTTCCAAACTGGCAGAAATGACTTCCTATGCTGTTCCAGGGCACAGAAATGGCCCAGATTAAAGTGTTAGAGAAAAACTCAACCTAGAGGGAAAACCAAAGATAAAATATCACAGGTGTCAAACACAAAACATTGTTTGTGATCATGAGTGGATGATATTTTTTGCCCAGATAATCCTGTTCGCCTCAAAACCACAAGAATTAAGAAGAAAAAAAGGCCATTGCACTTGTCAGTAAGAGGTGAAAGGAGCCACATGATGCCATTTGCACAAACTCCTTCAGTTCCTCGGGTTAAGTTCTGAGCTTTAGACTGCAATAGTGCCAAGGTACATCTGAAGAAAGTGAACTGCAGGGAATAAAGATAGCTGGTAAGTAAGATAAGCTCAGTGAGATCTTTTAACAACCATCCTAAAAGCACAGACAGAGTATCTTTCATCACTATAGATGGGGTCAGGATATTATAAGTTACATATCCAATATTATTTAGACATATAACTGGCTTTAGAAATCTGGTCCTATACTCCTCTGAAAAATAAGGAATGTATTTATATGGTGTCTTCCCTAAAATACTTTTTCGTTAAAGAGAGTCCATACTGACAAATATCACTGGAAAAAAATAATGTGTTGTGGAGTCTCCTGTTCTGGAGACACTTAAGAGCTTCCTGGATCTGTTCCTGGGTGACTTGGTCTAGGTGCCCCTGCTCTGGCAGGGGGGTTGGACTAGATGATCTTCTAGGTCCCTTCCAAACCCTGACACTCTGTGAATCTGTGAATCTGTGAAATTGGATGGCTTTTAGTTCTTGTAGAAGTGAGGACAAGATGTTTAATATTTAGAGAACTAGGAGATTAATTTATATCACACGTCTGATTAGCAGGGTTGGGTGTTATTTGAAGGTTGCCCAACCATAGCTGGTTTTACCAAGTGAAATTATTTCCATTAAAGGTTGTTCTGATCTTTGCCAAATGGAAAGAGAGATGATTATAACACATCAGTCTTCAATTGCTTCAGAGAGAAGGTGCCAGCATATGCCTATTAAAGATGCTCTCACTTTGATTAACACTGGAAATATTCATGCAATGCAAGTCCACAAGCCCAGTACCAGTCAGAGCTCCTTAGCCCATGGGGGTCCATGGGCATTCAGCCCCTGTCCCAGAGGGACAGTGTGTACTCACTCAGTGCATAGGGTTGTGAATGTGTTCACACAGGAAAACAGAACAGCCAAGGTTGCCATGATATTATGAGGCAGCAGCTGGTAAATGAATTTTTAATATCTTGGTTTCCTTTCCTCCTTGCCAGGCAGCTCTCTGTTGTAAAATTTAGGTGGTTTGTTTCCTCCTTCATCCCACAGAGCATCCTCCTGTGAGAGTTACACTCTCTTCTGTATTTTCAGAAGCCTGTGAACTGATTCAGGTGCTGTAACCAAAATAGCAAATGACCATGAGAGCAGGATGAGAAAACAGAGTACGTGCTTTCTCTTTTTTTTTTTTTAGTGAACCAAAAGCATCCTGAGCAAGTGGCACAGCCATTAAAAGAACCAAACCCACACAGGACACATCTCTTGCAGCTGCTTGTATGATAAATGAGAGGAAGAACTAGCCTTTGAGTTCAGCATTCCTGCTTCCCTTTGCCTTTCCCTACACCACCAAGGTCAGGAAGGAAGCCTTTAGGATTAAGTGCTCATCAGTAAATATAGAAATCAGTTTGCACAGGCTTTGGAGGGGTTTGGGAACTAAACACTGATGGGCTAGACCCATACATAGCCTATGCCATCAGGATGTGATGCACTGACAATAGGATAAATCTCTATCAAAGATGCCTCAACCAAAACCAGAATTTCACTGTAGCACTGAAAGCCACCTCAATTATTTTCTCACATCATATTTCAGAACAGATAAGTACTAATATGTGATGAAAACTTGTAAGAAATGTTTAAAAATGGGAGAATTTTCTCATCCCTGATCCACAAATCAAATGGTGCTTTCTCAATAAATGAATCCTATGCAAAGGCTTATGTCTGAAAAATTATGGAAAAGAAAATGGATATTTATATACAAAATAAATTTTAAAAAAAAGCATATATAATCCCTTTTTTTTTTCACTCACTAAAATAAATATGTAATTGTTCCCTACAGTGAGATATTTCTGTAATTAAGAAGTTTGAAACCATTATCTGTCTGACTTGTTTTTCATTAATTAGACTAATCCAGGAAAGAAGAGTTTTCAGAGCCATTCTGTTAAAAATCATTTAAAAGCAGTATAACTGGAGAGACTCTCTTTTCACTGTGTCTAACTTAAGGTCTTGTTTAATTCAAAAGAAACCACTGACATCAAGCTGGAAAGCACAAGTGCACATGTGGAGAAGATTCTGTAGAAAGGAATCATTTCTAGTAAATCTGAATAATAAATATAGATGTTATGTCAGTCTCCAAATGAACGTTTCATGAGTCATTAGATGGTACTAATTTGTTGAAGTCAAAAGTTAATGAAGAGGGTGAAGTCATGAGAGACTTGTGCTCCAATGATTAGATCACCAATTATTTTAATGTCCATTAATCAAAGCTATCAGGTTGACCCAGCATTTATGCAGGATTCTTGATGGAATATTCAATAGTCAGGCCAATGATGCCACTGGGTTTGAAATCTGTTCTTTGCTTGTTTTTAGCCATTCATCATTTCCCACATATTTTTCCAAAAAAATGACAAGAACAAAAGGCTGAGAGGAATTTAAATTCCCCAGAAGTGGGTCGTTGAACAAGCCAGGAAAAAAAAGGATTCAGCTTCTAATAGATAACAGTTCCCCTAGATATGCTTCCATCTCAAAATACCATGTGTACAGAGAACAAACGTGCTGATGATGTCACAAGCCATTGGGCACAAAATAGGAAACTACATTCAGATACAAAATACTGAATCAGTTGGATATGGTTTTTATACAAAAAAAAAAAATAAACAAAAACCCCCCCTCAACTGGCACTAAAGAAAAATTTTAAAAAGACCTGTCTTTGCCAGCTTTTGCAAACCTCTGGGGCAGGTCACCCTCTGGGAGTGAGGAGGGCATTTTGAGGTGGGAAGGAGGAGAAGGCACGTGCCAGGACAGGGTTACCAATTGCATGGATGGCCTCCATCCAACTTGATTATGTCAGCCCAGGAGTCCTGATGCTAAGGATTAGTTCTGCTTTGTATGACCTCCTGAGTTTCTAGTATCACATCTGACCAAAAGCATAAGATGTTAGTAGCTCTCTCATCTCTAACTGATATTGACCTACATGAAAATTTCTGGTGCATGCTGGTTGAGACAGAGTCCTTCACAGAAACCAGTTGTGAACATGAGATGTTACCCCTTACAGTGAAATATCCACACATTTCAGGAATGTTACTTCTTGGAATAACATTCACAGGTTTGGTATGAAGTATGATGTTTTACTGTAGTGAAAAATTATTTCAAGCTTATTGTGTTGTTCTACAATGTCACAGATGTCCCACCTGACCAACAGCCATTACTTCATTAAAACCATCAGGGCAATGTAAAGCCTCTTAGAAGCTTTCCTATATGTGCATGCTACCTATATGTAAAAATATATATATAAAGGCTATGAGGGGTGATTAGTCATTTGTTTGATTTATAGACTAAAGGAGAAATGTCCAGAATTGCCTATTGGCCGCTGTTATTTTATTAAATATTTTTTCTGGGCCATTCTGAACTAATCTGCTGTCACACCACTAGAAAAACAACAGTGCTATGCTGCTGGATTGCTCGGGGTTAGGATAACTGATGACATCAGATGGATTTGTAGCAGACTGAAGTTAGAAACTTTGTGGTGCATGAGTGATTCTCAGACCAATTATCAGTCCTCCTGCATCAATGCAAAAGGCATGAAATAAATAATCTCTTACATCAGTGAGGTGACAAGAAGGTAGCCTAAAATATGTCAGGGAGGGCTGACACAGTAGCAGGAGTGAGTCCTGGTGGCACCTAGTACTGCCAGGTATGGTGGATGTGGTTATCTTCACCACCACAGGAGAACAGCATTGTTAACTGGCCAGCACCAAAGACTGTGTGTCCATAAACTCTTGCCATCCCATGAAGCCATTTCTTCCATGATGTGTTCAGAGAACCACCAGCAGTCAGTCTTCTGCTCTGTCATGCAACAAGTGTTGGCAGAGAGTGTTGTGATGAATTACAAGCTTGAAATTGCCTCTGATTTGAAACAGCTAATGAGTTAAAATCATAACTGGTTTCTCAGACACTGGGAGAGTACTACTGATGCTGGAAAAAATAATTTTCTGTGCTGGTTATGCTGCACAGAATAAGTAAGAGAGAGACTTCTACAAGCACAATGAAGGAAGCAGAAACACTCACCAGAAACTCAGCTAAGAAGAAAGTTGTCAATCCTTGCCCAGAACTCGAAGCAAGCTCCTGGTTTTGCTGCTACAGTGCTTCACTGATCTTCTCTACCCACACGTGCTTCCCCTTTTCAACAGCATGGAAAATCTTTTGTTCATCTTCCATCATCTTCTGCAAAAAAAAAAAAAAAAAAAAAAAGTAGAATGACAGTTAAGATAACTTCGTAACACACTTCTAAGAAAGGGGCATCTGAGCTTAGGTGGGCAACTTTAGTCTTGAGATTTCTTAACTTCTTAGGTCTTTTTTTCTTTTAATAATTTTATAGAGAGACAGGCATAACAAGTGTGAAATTCTGCAAAAGAAGCAGCCATGTGGTGGCTTCTACCATCATTAGCTAGCTGCAGAAGTGAAGATGGACTCCCTGTCTGCTGCTCAGGGCAGCATAGTCAGTGGATAACCCACTTCAGTAACATATCTCCTGGACCTTTGGCATTCTCACTTCAGTCTGAATGAAGCCCTTCCTGTCTGAAAACCCACTTTCTCTCCCAGAAACCCATAGAATCATGGATTCATAGAATCATAGCAGAATCACAGCAACAAAGAATGGTGGGGGTTGGAGGAGACCTCTGGAGATCATTGAGTCCAACACCCAGAGCAGGGTCACCCAGGGCTGGCCACACGGGAACAGATCCAGGTGGGTTGGAGAGGGATCTAGAGCAGGAGACTCCACAACCTCACTGGGCAGCCCCTTCCAGGCTCCACCACTCTCACAGGAATGAAGTTTTTCCTCATATTGAGGTGGAACTTCCAGTGTTCCAGTTTGTGACCATTGTCCCTCATCCTATCACTGAACAGAGAGTGGCCCCTTCTACCTGACACCCACCCTTCACCTTCTGCCTGACACCCACCTTTGAAAACATTAATAAGATCCCCTCCCAGTCTTCTCCAGACTAAACAGCTCCAGGGCTCTCAGCCTTTCCTCATGAGAGAGATGTTCCAGTCCCTAATAAAACTGTCCCTAACAAAATTCTGTCTACTGCATTTATTGCATTCATTGCAGGATTGCTTTTCAGATTGCTCCATTCCACTCTAAGTATTTCACTGTAGTTCCAAGAGAGGCAAACATAGGCTCAGCCTGTTTACCATATGTGTGCAAATACCAGCTAACACTTGCACTCAGAGCACAAGGGTGGAGCCTGTAAGCTTCCATCACATCCTGACTCACACCCAGGGCTGTCAAATGTGACTTGAAAAAATAGATTTTTGAAGGATGGGTTTTAGTTTAGAGAGACAGGCAGAGCCCCAGGGTTGTGTTCTGGGCATTTCCTGCTGGCCCATGCAGCTGTAAACATCAGACACATTTTAAGCCTAACCAACTTGACAGAATCCCTTTAACTAAATCTGCAAATGAAGGCAACCCCCGATGGGAAGGAAGGGTCACTATGGACTAATTAACTGTTAAAGAAGAGCCTGGGCCTTTCCAATAGAAGCACACAACAACTAAAAGTAACACAACCAGTTGGGGATTGGTCTTGAAAAACAGAAAGCTTGCAGTCACCTTCACAGAAATGATACTTTTTGGTCTTTTAGTGTTTCTGGTGTGCTCAGCAAACCTTCAAAACACAAGATGAAAGGCACAGTCTTTTAGACAACCATTGCCAATCATCCTCTTATCCTACCCTGCCTTCTCATTGTTCAAGCCATGCTTACAGGGTATTCTGACCTGGAAATTATCACCTCCTGTAAAACAGATTAAGTGCAGAAGTCACTTAAAGTCTACCCTGTGAATCTCTTTCCATATTGCCTTGGGTGATGGTGTCAATTGATCAGACAGATAATTCCTGGCTACCAAGCAGTGGCTAGATGTTGTCAAGACCTCAGTTGGAAACCTGCTGCCTGACAACCAGGTACTGACCTGCTGAGAGGTTGAATGATGGTTGCTTTGTCACAAGAGCCAAGTAGTTCATGGTCACCAGCACTCACTGGTGTCTGGTGGCAAATAAGATGAAGAAGGAGGAAAAAATCCAGATGTGACACGAGCTTCCACACTAGTGACAAAGGTTCACCACAGGCATTCAAACCAGGAACGTGTCCATGAAGGTTGAGTCACCAGCAGCAGTTTTCCTGTGAGCTAGCTCTTCACTAATATTCTCCAACTTTTCTACAATGTCCAAAAATACCCATGGGAGTAGAAGTGGAAAAGTCCATTGTTTTCACAGGCTGTTAGGAACAAAGCAGGCACACTCCTTTTGCTAGATTCAGCAATTCTATACTTATTTTAAGTGTAACACTTTCAAATGACTCAAGAACTGGCTCTCGCCATTTCTTGTAGTTCCACAGCTAATAAATGTCACTGAAGACTTTTTTTCTTTAATTTTTTTTTTTTTTTCTCAATGGCCCACCTATGTTTTGGTTTCTTCATATTTATCTCATTACTCAAACTGTAATACTTTGGTGTTTCATGCTGGAAGTTCATGTGGATGGCTCACATAGATTTATAGAGTCTGGAAGGGAATTATGTGATGATTTAGTTTGACTTCTATATAACATATTAAAAAAAAAAGAAAAATTGTCAAGTGATTGCTTCATCTCAGACATTAATTTGTGGCAGAATCAAAGCATACCTTTTAAAAAGACAATGAGTCTCCATTAAGACACTTCAAATGGCAGAGAATTTATGATGTCCCTGGATGAAGTACTATAATGGTTCATTATTCTTATAGTGAAAATTTTAGTTCTGAATTTTAGTGACCTGAACCCTGAGCCACCAACTCTTACTACAGCTTTCACCCTTAAAGAACTCTCTGTTTTCAACTATGCATGAGTAATAGCTTAGTTTTTATTTAGTTTATACTAATTGTGGGAGTTTAAAACTGTCTGACTGTAGAGTTGCAGTCTTCACAGGGAGAGAGGTCTCCAGATTTTTCAGAACTATCTAGCCAATGTCACTTGTTCTGACTGACAGAGATCCCCTTCTCCCATATATTGAGTCCTCAGTCTTTGTGTTTCCTGTCTTTCCAGAAAAAATGGGAGGGGGGGGGGGGGGGTGAGA
>JAOEGS010010553.1:4431-30533 GCA_025447755.1 Corythornis vintsioides
TTTAATGCTGCTTCCCTCATTGCTGTTCAGAGTTTGATAAGCCACCGCAGCAATAAATTAATAACTTATTTCATTTCAAAGACATCTTACCAGTGGGCTACCATCAGTCCAGCGGAAATCACGCTCAAACATCTTGTCATTGAGGCCAATCCACTGATAGTCATGCCCAATGCCTAAGGAACCAGAAGGATATTTTTATTAACCTTCCCATTAATGGAAGAGATTTAATCAGAGAAAATAAAAAGAATTTGAACAGAATGAATCAGACATCTTGTTTTTAAGATTATTGTACTCATTATGAAAACAACTATTTACAGACTGGGTTTCAGTTTTTCAATTATAATTTGGGATGTCCATAAATATGCAAGTTTTCATCTAAAACTTTTAAACAAGTCTGTTTCTTCCTTCCTGATGCCATCTCTCAAAGAAAACAGCTTAGTTTCCTACCTGAGCACATATGAAAAAGAGGGAAAAAAATAATTAAATAATAAAAGCACATATTTTGAAGTATACTTTTCATTTTTAGGCTGTGACCAGTGTTGTCTAGATTGCGCAACACCACATACAGGAACTATTTCTTTATGCCTACCATATAGAATATATGGTGGTGTCATGGGCACTAAAAATCTAAAGCCTCCAAAAAAAAAAGTTTCTTCAACTTCCAATGCCAAAACAATAGTTCTTGTTCTCTTCCTCAAAACCAAAGTATTTTCTGTGCCATAAACAATCACTTAATAGTGATGGGGAAGTGCATTGGCTGCAAAAGTAAACACGAAGAACATAAAGCATGCCTTTTTAAACATTCTAAAAGTATATTTTAAGATGGAGATGTAAAGGCTGAGTTACTGGAAGGATATTTCACTAGTTCTCAACCTTCACTGCCTGCTCTTGTTTGGAATTACAACAGTACGTACGGTTGACAAAGGTCTGCTCCTCCTGAGACAAGATGCTGGTCAGGTGTGCTCCCTGGAGGCGGCATTCCCTTTCAGCTGTGTCCCATGTACGCCGATGGGCATAGTATTTGTAGCACTGTCCCTGGAACTTGTGCCAGCCATAATCACATGTCTCTGTGTCTGTGGCAAACATATAAACCACATGTCTGTCAACAGGGGTGAAACACAGGCATATTTCATGTAAACAGATGGCTTTTCTTTGGGGCAAAGGTTCAAGAAAACACTCACTCATTAGACAGTACAAATGCAAACAATCAATACATCCTTGAGACCTCAGTACACTCTCAGGTAGTTCTGTTTACCTAGTTTCAATATAAACTAAAAGAATATTACTTTGGAAAGGACTATACTTACAACTGGCAACTTTGTGATCTTCCACAGGGTGAATTGTGCTGTGCCTGGATAATCTCAGGAGAACATATTCAGTCCATAACTATGGATGAATGAAATACCTGATGGTGGACTGCATTTAATCTACATTTCATTGGAGTTTTCTGAGTCTGTATATGAACATGGGATTTTTTTACTTGCTAGGGCAAATGATTCTTTGAGTGACTGCATCTTGGTTTTCAAGAAACTGCTAACTGAAAATATGACAGAAAGTGCTTGTGTTTGTTCAATCCACAGATGCAAAGATGCAGTATTTTTCTGTACTTACAAAATCTTCTTCAAAACCCATCTTCCTTGACAAAGTCTAACTTAATAAGCTTTAGGCAACAGTTTCTAAGGAAAGCTGTGAAGCTGAAATACAAATTAACAAAATGTATATTGTCTGTTCTTGTGTAAGGGGTGGTACTGATAAGAATGCACAATAGACAGAAGTTCGTATCAGCCAGTACATCCTTTTATCTAACATAAGCCTTGGAAAAGTAACAGTTATTTTGCCAAGGTTAGGCATCTGTAAACGGAATAGATGGCAAGAAATAATGAAGTTCAGGTTCCAAGTTTGCTTCTGCACCAACACTGCAGGAATGAATCACAGACAAAAATCACTATTAATAAGATATGCATAAAAAATATGATGCCTGAATGTGCACAAATTGTCCTTGATAGTAAAAAGAACTTGCCACTGAGAACAAAGAGTTTTAGGGAGGAATGGGTGAAAAAGTAGAGAAAAGCTCCGACTATTCTGAGTTGTGGTAGATGAAGTGGCGCCATAAAGGACAGTTCACAAGATTACAGCTTGTTCTTTTTACAGCCAGTTCCACCTATCTAAGCATATGATGACTCGTTCTGAAAGACCTCAGTTGCAGTATGTTGAAGAACAGAAACACAAAACTTAGCCTTCCCAACTCAACAAACAGGAATTTGCCACTTCCCATCAAGCTTTATCAATCCCCAAACAAAACAGTGCCTGAAAGCACTGTCTGACCTTCCCAGAAGTAAAGATATGTTCTGGGTATGAAGTTTGATTTCTTATTTTTAACCTTTTTTCAGTAGTACAGAAAAAAACCAGATATTACAGAATATGCCAATGACATTTGACTGGAAATTCTTTAACTCTTGATTTTTCTTATATTGAGAAGCTATGGTCTGAAAGACAATTGTGGAGTAATTTTTTCACACCACCACAAGGCTGGTTCTTAATTCATACCAGGAATCATACCAAATACAAAGGCATAATAGAGCTTATACTGATTATCTGTTTGCAAGAAGTTAAAGTGTAGAAAAGTGCTTGTGCCTTGAGCAATTGCAGCTATGAAAAAAACTCTATCCTATCAACTTGTTAGTTTTTAATATTTTCTCTCTGTATCCTGTATGAGGTACAGGCTGCAGATGCAGCTTTAATCTCTGGCACCTAGGCCGTTTTAAAGTTTAGTCTGCCTTTAGCTTTCTAGAACACTTTTTCAACCACATGATGCTGATTAACAGGGCTATGTCCTTCGTGAAGGCATTTGAGATTTTATTATTCATCTTCAGAGATTCCCTTGTCCCACAGGAAAGAAGTCAGATAATAACAAACAGCAATTCTTGCTGATAAAATCATGGCCAGAGAGCATTTCCAGGCTATTTTAGGCAAGCCTTCCCTACATGCTGCTAGGGAAGAAGTGAACGATTTGAGAGATCTGCTGAAAGGCACATGCGCAAGGCAAAAAGGCATGAAAATGCAAAACCTAGAAGATAGGGTTCAAGGAATGAGAGATAATGGCCTGAACATGAATCATAAGTAACAAAAGTTCCCTTCTTAAGACAGAAGATGAGGTGCCAAACATACTTTTATTTGAAAGGCATGCACTGCAGTGCACATACAACTCCTCCCTTCTATCCAAACGTGCATGATGTTTTCCAAAAGAGAAAAGTTGAATAATTTCTTCTGTACCTGTTTGTAGACCAAATCCACAAAGACAGGAAAAGGTAGGGCTTGTGGCTATAAAAATACATTAGATTTTTAGAATGGGAAAAGGAAATTTAAATTTCAATTTTTTTTTTAAATTTTTTGGAGAGGTTGTTGAGAACAGGGGAAAAAGGAATGGAAGAGGCAAGAGTGATAAAAGATGAAAAATGTAAGCCAGACAAGAAAAACTGTGGAGACTTTCTCATGTCTGCAGTGCTTTGTCCTGAGTGTGTATATCTTATTACAATAACAAAGATGAAAGGTTGACACAAAGGTAAGGGCTCCATATGGGCATAAGTTTTTCATGCCTTTGCTGAACCACTAAAGTCTAATTGCATGTGGCTGTAAATTTTCTGACACGATCACCTTTGAGCAAAGTAGGTGTAAGCAATTACTGAACAGAGTACTGCAAGTTCATTGTACAATCATGCAGGGAGGTAATCACACATAACTTTAGTCCAGACTGTGATGGAAAGACTAAAATACTGCTTGCCATATTTATGTTGTTTTAAAAATTGTCTGACTAGCCTTAAGACTTATGACAATTTACAGACTTTTCCAGTGATGTGTGCAAATAATTACTTACACAGCTTCTGTTCTCTGTAATTGTAATTGTATATGTATAACAACATCTCTAAACACTGCATTTAAAAAACCAAAAAGTTATCTGTAGACATGAATAGGTACAGCTTTTTCAACAGCTGCAGTAAGATGCTGACAATGGCTCCTTTGTCTTTAAAGAAATTCCATTAGAGGCCTAAAGAAAATAAAGACTGAAACACAAGTACTAGAACATAATGAGAGTCTTACTCAGCTGTGAATTTTATCTGTGACTGTCTGCCTTCAGCTAATGAACAAATGTCTGAGGCCCATTAGGCCACATAACTTGAAGGGAAAACATAACTCTGCTAAACACTCAAAATAATTCTGATTATTATTTCTGAAACAAATTAATAATTCTGATTATTAATAATTTCTGAAACAAATCAGTTAGAGACCACCTGTTTTCAGAAAGTATCTCTTCATTGAGCGCTTCTCAAATGTTTCCATCCCAAGCTACCAAGCCCTGAGAACAAAGTTAATCGAATGAGACTGGAGTAATCACAGGCATTTGAACAATGTACTTGGCTATTAAAAAAAACCCAACAACATTGTTCTTGATATGATGATTAAGGAAAACTCTTGTTTTGCTTCCAGAACCTGGAAGAGAACTGCTGGCTGCATTATCCCAAGGAGGTATGTCCCACTACAAACATGTATATGCCACACAGACAGCTGCATTTGCTAAACGGGCTAGCCTAGGAGTGTCCACTGATACCCTGCAATGGAGAAAGCCAGCCTTGAGTTCAAAACACAAACATCGTTCCTCAGAAGTAGGTAACCAACAGTTGAACAGCAAAAGGAAAATAAGAAAATTCTAGACAGCAAAGGAAAGAAGAGAAAAATCTAAAGAGGTGCTCATCCAGTTCTCATAAAGAATATTTTTTCTTCCAATTGTGGTTCAAACTGCAAGTCTTTACTGTTTTGTTGTTCCTTGTTGTAACTATTCAGAAGTAAGGTATTCCTCGTCACAAATACAGATGCCCAGATAATGCAACACCACCACAGACTTTCATACACCCCACTGGTCCCAGGGAATATTTTCTGCAATTGGTTCCATCAGCCAGGTGTGACAAAGAAGCCTCCTCTCCTCTTTCTCCAAATGTGGAGCTTGCAAAGTAACATTTCATAAAACTGTGAGAAAAACTGTGTGTGTCTGAGTTTCAGGCTTATTTATCTGGATACCAAGAGCTCTCACAAGGTTTTTCACAGAGAGATGACAATGGAAAGATTGATGGCTCCTCCAGGGTAAGATTTGCATCAAGATTTACTGTAGCTTGCAGTCACCCTTTGAAGAAGTGTTTTGAGGACATTTCTGGATTTTAAAAAGTGATGTTCAGCTGTCACCCAGTGGCATGCACAATATGAACATGCACCTTGAAAGGATACATGTGGTGGGCAGAAGTGAGGATTATCTAACAGAGGTAACTCTACTTACTTTTAATCTAGCCTGAACAAGAAGGGATGCTGATACCAATCTAGTTTAAAAAGGTAACACTCTCAGATGCTCTATTTCTAACTTCAGACAACTTTACCTCTCTTCAGGAAGTTGTTCCTAGGCTCACATTGTCTGATGAACAGTTTTGACCTGGCAATAAAACTGCTGTCAGAAAGACAATTCCATCTCATTGAGTTTCAGGATTGATTTCTCTCACCCTAGGTTAGATCACCCTGAAGGATCCTCTAACTTCTAGCACCTGCTGGACATGCCTGATGTGCAGCTGCACTGTTCTCTGGTCACATCCCCTCCTAACACTGACACAGGCATAATACATCAACCGACAATCCTTTGGTCTAGACAAGTCCCATGGGGGCATTTGAGTGAAATTCTGTGTTCTATATGTTTGGTTTTTTCTACACCAATGTTGTTGAAACAGGATGTGGTGGATTTGTCTCCTACTTTTAGCTGCATTTCCAGAGGTAATGCATGCTTGCTGCTTCCATTCCCTTACATGGCATTTTGAATACTAAGCACTGTGCCTAAGAAAGCCCTTAGCTTGACTTTTTTATGCTTTCTAAAATGAATAGTATATATTGGAGGAAAAAAAAAAAAAAAGAAAAAAGAAAAGAAAAAAATGAAAAAGAGAGTAATGAAATAGAATCTCAGAGTGCTTAACTCCACCTTTCCTGTGGCACTGAGGTATACATTCTGCCATTCTGACTGGTCTTTAAATCCAGTGAGGTCAGGACTTGTGCCCTGAAATAAAGCCTGCTTGCCAGACAACTGTGTCTGAATCTCCAACACAGTTTTATTTTGTCTGGTAGAGTGGAAATTTGGCACTAATCCTTTTCCCAAGTCTCAAACCACTGAAGAACTTTAAGTAGAGGAAATTTAAATTCCAAAACTGTATGAGCAGGGCTCTGGTTCTGATTGACAAACTAAGAAATGTTCCCATTAACCACCTAAAATGCAATCTCTTGTTAGTCATAAAAGAGCTTAAAGCTACCACAGTACTCAGAGCCACTCACTACTATGGATTTGCTGGAATGAAGTGGAGGAGGAAGGGAGTGAGAACATATATTTCTTTTGTTGTGAAAACCCTGTCAATTTACAATTTTGGAGAACAGATTCAGAAAGTCCTTTCCAACTACAAGCTTACCCAGACTACTGAAAATGTTAAACAGTTGAAAATGTTGGAGATGATCAGCTTTGAGTTTTTACTGCCCCATTCCTCCTCCTATAGGCACATATTGAGTAACGATCTTGCACTGTAAATATTTCTTCTATATACAGTGGGATTTCTTGCAGGTAGTGTTCTAACAGAGACTTGAATATTTATCCTTATTTAAGTTGTCCAGGTTAGAAAGCCTTTTAAAACTTCCTTGTAATTGTGATCCTGTATCTACTTTTCTTGAAATAATCACAGAACAAATTAATTTGAAAATCCTGGGATGAAGTTGACAAATCCCTGGTCTTCAGTGAATGGATATATAATCTCACACATTCAGAAGACTATTCCTACTTTCTAGTGATGCTTGCTGCACGTGGTAGATTCTAATACATCTTTCACACTATATATAATTTTTTTAGACAAAAGCTTATTTAGACTAATTCTGCTCTCACTCATTATCCTACAAGCATCACTACAGTAATAAGAGAAGCTCGATATGTGTCTTTCCAGTAGTTTGCAAGCCAATACTAGAAGCTTGCTTTGTAGACAGAGGAAAAATGTATGTCTTTTGTAATTTTGACAAAGAAACTGCACAATATATTAGTTTAGATTTAGAGCAGCATTAATGTGACTTTCAGTTAGGTTAGCATATGGGTAGTTTCCTCTCATTCATTTGCAAATGATGGTGCAGCTGTAACTGTAACCATAAAGTCCTGAGCAACAAGTCATGGGAGTCTAACATACTGAAAAATTATAACCTTTCCTCATGACTGGAGGATTCCATCCTCTTGTTTATAGGAGGCTTTGCTTGATTACTCCAGAATGGAGTTGAAATAGGTGCAAATTATCTCAATCAACATAAAGAATAAAGAGTACACCTTACCTTGTTCACAGAGAGCACCTACATAGCTTGGCAGACACAAGCAAGCAAAGGTATTAGGGCCATCTATACACGTGGCTCCATTCCGGCATGGGTTAGACTGGCATTCATCGATATCTACCACATAAAAATAAGAATGTTTTTATAATCCACCCACCTCCTAGAAGGGAAATGTTCTTCAGCCTTAGTCATACTAGTTACGAGGACACATTCAAATCCAGGAGAATGTATTGCAAAATATGCAAGTAATCAATTTATTTGAATCGTAATGAATTTCATTATGCACAACCTCCCTTTCTTTTCATCCGCAAGCCACAAAGCAGTTTCCTCAGGAAATGTGACATTACTGATCCACATATTTGTATCCTGCACTCTGACTTCTGACTTAAATTATAAAATCAGGCTTTCAATTCCTTACTCTGTAGCTGAGAAATAAGTCATAATGTGTGGTGTGTGGTATTTCCCCATACAAGTTTACAGTACTCTTACATTTGTGTGTGTATAATCTGTGCCCTTGATGGTGATAGAGAAAAGGGGTAAGGGGACCTCCTTCGTTTCATTGTTCTCTTCTTATGTAAGGCTTCACTGTACACTTTTTCAAATGTCCATGCATTCTTCTACTTCAAAACACACCACTTCTGCATATTTCATGTATGAAAACTTTATACTTGACTTAATCAGTATCAAGATGACATCACCTACCTAATTCACACTGCTCGCCATTGAAACCTGGCACACAGGTACAGATGTAAAAGGAACCACGCGGATAGCAGGTACCACCATTAAGGCAGGGATTGCTTTTGCATGGATCTTGGCCTGTTAAACAAGTAGAAAAAGAAAAATGACACTGTATTTTCAAGGATATGGTGTCTTTTTTTTTTTTTGTAAGAAGAAATTTTCTTCATTTCTACTCTGATGCTACAGGCTTTACTGCAGTTACAGAAACTCTATTAACGTAATAGACTACTCAGTTCTGTAAAAATCTACAGCTTATTTTCAGTTATCACTTATAACTTTATCAACAACATGGCATTCACTATGAACCAGTATAAATAATTTTATTACATTTTTTATAGTAATTTGTACTATACTTGGCAGTCATGATATTTTACTGAGGATTTAGTTTGCATGACATGACAATTAATTATAGCTGAAAACAGTTAAGCATATGCAAAATGAATGGAAAATGTTTTTCTTTTTGAATAAGGTTAGTTTATGTAGAATGACTGGGTACACAGAACATACTGGCTGGCTGCTGTTGTTTCACTTTATTATATATAATCAGTCAATGCCCACAAAGTCTTATTTAATCAGAAAGATATTTTCACACATGAATATTTCCCCCCTGTCTTACATAAACATACATTTCAAGAATACAAATAAAGGCACTGATTATATTAATAACTGAACTAAACATTAGGATAAAAGCTTACCTGTTGTAAAATCCTCAGTTGTTATCGGAGTTATCATTTACATAGCTTTTCCTTCCAGAGCTTTATGCCTTCTAGTGATGTTTATTTCAACTGAGTTTAGATACCTAGGTATTTGCATTTGATTTAATGCTTAGGAGCAATCACTCACACAAAAAAAAAAAGTACGCACTAGATAACCATTTCTAAATATCAGCTTCTCAGAGTTAGAAGAAAATCATGAAGACAGTCCTTCTGGGATACATGAAGAAAGCCATGGCTTTGAAAGCTCACGAAAAGGGTTCATGAAATAAAAGATAAGTAACATCTATTTTACCCATGCAAGCTGGACATTCAAAGATGTCTTTTTAAAGTACCCAGTTCCCTAGCTATTCACTGGAAAGCAGAAGATGTAGTTGAAAGCCTCCAGAAGAAAACAGATTATAATTACATGGGCAGGATCTTGATTTGGAGGTCTTGAAGAGAATCTGTCCATATTAATAAAACAGGGCCCTTGTCTTAGGACTGCTTCACTGGAAGCCCCAAGTGTAGGAATATGTTAAGCACCTAACAACATTTGTTGTGTGTTTATTGTCTGTCTGTCCTCCTAAGGACTGGATACTTTCCCAGTAAATGTTTTCAAATTGACAGCTACCTGGATTATTTGAAGAAAAATAATAGAAAACCCTGTAAAATTAAGCCAATTCAGTTATTTTCTTTGCTACATCTAGATAAAATATGAACAAAGCAATGCTATTTGTATTGACCCTACCTGCAACATCTGTGGATTTGGTGAAAACGTATCTAATAACCATTATATAAAACAAAACACTGTGGCAAATGATATCTAAAAAAAAAGATCTGTAATTTATAAGAGATAGACCAGCTAAACCTAGTTATCAACCAGTTAAACCTATATACAGGCTGAAAATGTGAAGCTCTGGTTTTAGCTTTTGTGAAAAGTTGTCATGTATTTTATGAGAAGTGAATATTTATAGAAATTGTTGAGCCTAAACTGTGCACTAGATCTGCTCCTTAATGTCAGCTTCAGGATAAAACAACCCTAACTATAAACCAATTGTCTAAGTAGTATCACTATGTCAACATAGAAAAGCTGTCAGACAAAATTATCTCTTGGAAATTGAAAAATTAATCACATATGAATTATCTACTACAACAATGTGTTTTAGAACTGTAGGGTCCTGAGTTCTGCTGTTATTTCACACAGTGTTCTGTTTGTCATGCCTCTTATCAGAGTTAAGACACACAAGTATCACAACAAACACACGACAATGATCAGATTTGGATGTTACCTGGAATTTGCACTGCTGTGCCTTCAACTGAACCCACACTGGTGCCAATCAGGAAATCTGAGCTATTAGTGACTTCCGGAAAGGAAAATGATGAAGTTACAAGTTCAATAGTATTTGGCTCCTCAGAGCTTATCGTTGACTGCTCGTTTTGATAGGAACTATTTCCAGGGGCAGTGCTCTTTGTTGCAATGTTAGAAGAAATTGTTGTGATCTCCTCTTGACCAAAAAAAGTTGTTTGTGTCCCCATGCTGCTATCCAAAGGTTGAAAAGATGAAACTAGCATTGTAACTGCTTCCTGGTCAGGATTAAATACTTCACTTGCCATACTATTGGGTGAATCTGAAACAGGTGTGGAAAAAAGCCATAGAGTCTCTGTCTCAGTGTTCCTGCCATCTTCTTGATAGGGGTTGTTTCCTCTCCCTGAGGAAGCTTCAACTTCTAGTGTGCTAACTTTTGGAATAACTGTGCTCACTCTTTCTCCAAAATTCAGAAAAGCAGTAGGCATGACATGTATTAATGGAGAATCTCCAGAAACAATAGCTTCTTCTTCAGCAGCCAAATCAGTTACAGAGGTTTCTGTCTCCTCTGTCTTGTCTGTTACAAGTCTATTAAAGTGAAGAATACTTTCAGTAGTTCTGCTTTCTGAAACAGGCTTGGGAGAAAACTCTAGCACAGAAGACTCTGTTCTGTCAAGAAGGTCTGTTGTGGGTGGTTTATATGTTGCTGCAATATCAGAGCTGACCTCTTTGAAGGTTCCTTCTGATGAATGATTGGACTGATCTGAATCCTTTGATGATGATGTAATAGGAATTATTACCTCAGAATACTCAGATACTCCATTATCTATTTGAAGAGTTACTGAGGATTTAGGAGTTGGAGGTACTGAATAAAAGCTTACTGAATCTGTTTCTTCATACTCGGTTGATGCAGATTTTGTGTTTGTGTATACTGTAGGATGCTTCTCTTCATTCTTGCTAGATGATACAGTTGTCAGTTGGGATGTATGCTCCATGGTGACAATATTTCTATCAAGCACGTCAGTTGTCAAAGCTTTTTCAGTCTCGGTAGTTAAAACTGGTGTAAGAGATGGAACCATATGCTGCTTATCATCCAGTTCTTCTTGGCCCATTCCAGAAAAGCCAGAGACAAATATTGTTTCACTTTGGTCTGCTATTACTCGGTTGTTTGCTGAAGTATTCAGCTCATAGGTGTCTTCTGTTGTGCTTGCTACGTGTTTAGACTTATGAGGTACATGAGGGCTTGTCAGTGATGGTACTGTAGGAAGAAATATGCCTAGTTCAGAGATTTTGGTAGTAATGAGAGTTTCTGTTGCAAATTTCATGACATTCCCTGAACCCAAATCCTTGTCATCTGATTTGGGTCTGTGCCCAACTGTTACTGATTCACTACTTGGTTGACTGGAAGTAGTCAAAGAAAGAATGTGACCAGATTCCAATGTGTTTCCTTTGTTTATGGAAAATTTAGGTGTTGAATCATGTTTCTCCCCTTCATTTGTCATGCTATCATCATTGCCATATGTTGATTGTATGGCAGGATTTGATATTGTCTGTACACTTATTATCTCTTCAGGCATTAATTTTGAATGATCCATGTCTATAATAGTTGTTTCTGCTGATGGGATTTGTAGTCGCTCTTCAATTAGAGTAATATCACCATAAACTGAAACGTTCAATATAACACTTCTTTTATCATCAATCATGGGAATAATTTTCTCATATATCCCAGTTTCACTTGTTAATTCTTCTGATGTAGTTGTCTTTGGCTGAGCAGTAGATGGATTTGCCATAATTTCTTTTTCTTCTGAAAAAAGTGATGCTAGTCCTGTGATCAGTGTCTGTGATCTATCTATCGGTGGCACTGTTGTCATAACTTCAGAGTAAACTTCCTTAGGAACACTAGATGAAGCATTTAGTTCTATTTTTGATATGGGTGGCAATGACAAATGAGTAAACATATCAGGAGAAGATGAATCCAAAACACCAACCCAACCAGATCCTTCTCCAGAGCTTTCAGGCAATACTCTCCCCGACATTTTTGTTGTTGATGTTATAAATGATTCTTCTATTTCAAGATAAGGAATTCCACTCACTATTACAGAAACAGGAGTTACACCATCTTTAACCAGCAAATGTGAAGTTTCTCCTTGAGAAACAGCTTCAGAAGTAGTTGTTGTCCTATCTGTTTCATTTTCTTCTCTCTTATAGTTGGTTTCCTTATCATGAGGTTCTTCAGTTGCAACAAAATAATGTGTTGTCCCTTTAATGTCTATAGAGCTAAAGGTCTTGGAACTCTCTTCTGCTAAAGTTGGAGAACTGGTGATCATGGAGATGGGGAACTGGTCTATTTCTGATAACAGTTCGGTTACAGCAATTGTAACTTCATTAACTTTAGCACTTGATTCAGTGCTTCCTCTTTCAAAGTCTTGGGTCTTGTTAGTTGAAAGGCTGGCTCCCATATTTTCAGGATGATAAGTTTGAGGACTTGCAGTACTCAGGATTTCTTTGACAGCCAATGGCACTACAGAAGACATAGCAGCAAGGTCATCTCCTGATCCTTGTCCTGAAAACAATGGGTTGACAATGAGGTCATTATTTGTTAGCTTTTCATCTTTTGCTGTTAGGAGTGAGCTAGGAGTATCTTTCATAGGGAAAATATTTTGTACCAATTTATCCTCTTGCTCTGTAACTGTAACTGGAGAGCTTATGTATTTTCTTTCAACTTTTACAGTCTCTGTTACTCTCTCATCATTAAAAGTCAAAAGTATTTTTTTAACAGATGCAGTTTCTAATTCCTTTTCTTCTGAATATGGACTGACAGGCTGAACATTTAAAAATGCCAGATGGTCATGGTTAGCCTGTGTACTTCTAAAGAATGGGTCTGTTGTTGTATCTTCAGGAGTTTCTACTTCTGCTGAAATTTCCCTTGGCCCACTTTCCCCAGAATGTATATCTTGAACCAAAGGATTCTTCGTAGCAAAAGCTCTCACTGTCAGTTCATCAGTTGTTTTCTCTTCCATTCTTAAACCACTTACAGTTCCCATCGTGGTTAATTCACAATCAGTGCTTGTGACTAGCGCATCAGATTTGGTAGTGAAGGCATGATCCATAGATGGCATGCTGACAACTTTTCTGTCATACTTCTCTCGTGTTTCTGGCTTCCCAGTGGGTGAAACTGCTGTTTTTGCAAATGTTTCAACAAATTTATCTGCTTCTCCAGATCCATGATCAATAAATGAGAAAATATTTCCAAATATTTCTTCAGTAGGTCCATTAGACATTAGTTCTGTGGTGCTGCTATCACTTTTGAATTCTTCCCCAGAGCCATCAATCAATAGAATCTTGCCTAATGAGACAGTTGAAGAACTAACTTTTGCATTTTTATTTTCTGTAGATTCCGCTATTGCTTTTATACTGACAGAATGATGTGTCACCATGCTCTTGTGAGGGCTTTTACTAACCACTGCTCCTGGAGATGGTGTGACCTCAAGCATTTCTTCAGTTTTTACTCCTGATGCCACATGAAATGTTATCTGTTTTCTAGAACCAGGACTAGATTTTATGTCAGAAGGAGCTGTGTAAGTTGGTTCTGTTTTCTGGTTTTGTTCTCCTGGATTTCCAGTACTAAACACATCCTGGGACATCTGACTTGCTATTCCAGATTCCTTTGTCAAGCCATTTGACCCAGTACTTGGAACCGATATTGCCAATTCATCACTTCTCGTATACTCTTCATATTCTGTTTTTGCCTTCTTCAATGAAGCAACATCTGTGCTGTAAACTTTTCCTTCTTCCTTATCTGTTAGTGTTTCAGTGACAGGCCTTAATGGAACTGAAGTAACAGTAGTATAGTCAGTGAAATCATCTATGTCTCCAGCACCCAGATCAATAAACGGGGAGTCAGTATTTACCACTTTTCTTGTGGGACCCCCTGAAAATATATCTGCTGGTCCTTCTGCTGATCCTTCATTTAATAAAATCTTCTCTCTCAAGACAGGAATGGTAATGACCTGTTTGATTTCAGAAGTTATGGTACCTGTTTCCAGTACGGTTTTTCTGAATGGATTGGGCTCTTCACTTACAGTTCTGACTTCAGTAGTAGTGCCCCCAAGTTCATTCAACTCCGAATTTCCCTCTTCAGCCATAATGGAATTTTCCTGATTTGAATAAACAGTGGTCTGTGTTTCTTTTTCATCTCCAATATTCTTTTCAGTTACAAGAGCACTGGCAACTACTTTTTCTGTAATAAACTCAGACACAAAATTGGTGGCAACAGTTACTGCAGAATTTTGTTCAAAAGCAGAATAAGGAGTGTTTATTCCTCTGGGCAAATCAGAGGTGATTCCTGGAATCGTTACTGAAATTTCTGTTGGCAGTACTGTGTCAGAGTTCAGAGAAATATCTTGTATAGAAAGTGTTTCTGTTACTCTTGTTTCCAATGTCATGGCTGAAGTTACAGTGATGTCCTCTTCTATATTTCCAGAGCCTTCTAGAGTTACAAAAGAAGGAGCACTCCTCTCAGGCTTTGGTGTATGACTAGTTTCCAGAAGATTTTCAACAGGGGAATTTGTGTTAAGTTTAATAGTTGATTTATAGTGATTGCCTGAAGCAGTGGTTGACTCTTCTGTATTGTCTTTCACACCTATGCCTACTGTAGCAGTACTAAAGATTGCATCCAGAGAATCAGTTACAACAGAACTTTTTACGGTAAATGCATCAGAAGCAGAAGTTATAACAGAATCTTTCTCATCATCTTCCTTTCCTGACGTCGCAATTTCTGAGAAGACAGAACTGGACAGATCGGGTTCAGTGGAGCCATCTCCAGAAGATTCGCTGGTAATCAAAAGCCGATTTTTGGTATCTTTAGTAGAGCTTCCCTCATTTCCATGCCATGTTATGGTCTCTTCATTGTTTTGCAGAGACTGCCCATATGAAGAAGTAAAGGCTGTTGATTTATCTGTTGTAGCAACTTCTGACTCACCACTATAAACAGTTTCTAACATTGCAACATCTGCTGTTGGTTGTGTAACTTCAAATGCCCCTATTGCTTCTCCAGTTTTGCTTGGTTGAATACTCCCAGAAGCTTCCGTTTCAGGTATTATAAATGTGTTTGTTCCGTTGATTTGAGAAAAGGTTACATTTTTTGAATGTGCAACACTTTCAATTTGGTCACTTCTTGCTTCCTCAGCTTTTGTGCTCTTAGGTGCACTAGTAACTTGTTGCTTCCCATTGATGAACTGCAAAGCTGGAGGAGTTGTAACATCAGTAGTATTTTCACAGTCTTCCTCTTCTGCAAACTCTATAAAAGGATCCAATATTATATATTCAGACAAATCCTGCTCAGAGTCTGAAGTACAGGGTTCAGTCTGAGCTGAGTCTGCATCAATGTGGGATTCATGTATTGCATGAGGAAGTATGTGGCGACTGAACAGATCCAAAAATTCATTCACCGGATGATCTGCAAAAAAAAGAGAGCTTTTCATAATCCCTAAGTGACAGTAACAGTTGTGCATTATAGTAGACATAGGAAGTACAAGCAATCCATCCAAGAAGAGAATAAAAATTTAAAAATTCAAAATGAAATATAGCAAATTCAGTGTGTACTTCTACTGACATAAAGTTAAAAGCTGCCATAGTGCCTGACTTTCTAGTTGAAGCCTTCACATACTTGGAAGGTACTGATTATGTAATACTGTTGATTGCCATGCATTCTTAGTTCCAAGCTTACACCCAAACTAACATCCTACACTATTCACTAGCGATAAGAAACAGACAAGATGAGAATCATTTTTAGACCAAAAGACTCTGGTCCCATCCTACAGTAACTGCTTCCATGGATTTCAGCAACTAGCTAAACTTCATCAAAACCTGACAAATATAAGCAAGGCAAAGTCTAAAATAAAACTGGATACATGGAATCTGCCTCTGCTACTTTATTTATTCTCTGCATAGAGTAATTCAGATCACTAAGAACATCACAAAAATGAAATCATTTGTTCTAATCTTTACTCTTGGATCCTAGGTCAGTAAAGTCTCACTTCACAATGTTGCTGCTATTTTGCATTATAAAGCATTATGAAGCAAATAATAAAACACATCCTGCATTCAGAAATCACTCGGACAATAACATAGTTTAGCTGTAACCTTCTGCTTACCACTTACTTTGGATATTTACACACTCCTACAGTTCTCAAACTTCTCAATATTTCTATGAGGCCAAGCAGATGAATAGAAGGAAGTTCTAAGTAGACAAGAGTTTAGCTGCAGAAGACCTCATTAATTCCTCTCATATTTATGATCACAAATTCCACAGACACCTTTTAAAAGTACCCTCAACACAGGCCTTCTTTACCAGACAAAAGATGATACACTCCTTAAAAAAAAAAAAAACAAAAACAAACTGATTTGAAGCTGGATAATCTTAATCAATGGATATATCTTCTTTCTTAGTTTATGTTTATGACCATTTTGTCTAAAGAAAAATTACTGTTTACTGATGTAAACAAGTGTAGCTTTGTCTACATCTGTCAGTCAAGGATCTGAATCAGATACAGGACTCTTGTCTGACAGTGCTGTTGTGGTGGTGATTGCTTCCCAAAGAATATTGGCAGGTATTCTGGCATACCCAGCATATGACAGAGTACAATTTTGAAGTAAATCTTCCTTACTAAAACTATTTACAAGACATACAAAAAATCTGAGAACCTGACAGGTAAGGTACTTCATTATTTGGAATTAGTTCCCCTACATATGAACATCATTTAACCTCTGTTAACTACTGAGCCTTCACAGATAATCAGGTGATCATTATTTCTGGAAAAGAATGTATTAAATCACATTAAACTGACTCAGAGCACTGTGAAAAGCTTGTGATTCTTTGGCTTGGGGTGTTTTGTGTGTGCAAATTAACTGCAGTGTTGGTCTTGAAAAGGTCATAGCAACTCTTGAGAATTAATGTTCTAATATCTCACGCTGTGTTTACAGCTAAACGCACAAAGTATTACTTAATTTTTCTAAACCTCCATCTGAAAGAGCAAATGGCAACTTCAGATCTACTCTATAAAGGACATGTAACATGGTGCCCTGAATCTGAGGCTTTGGTCTTGTTTTGTTAAACATTTAGGGAAAAAATAAGATCCATGACAGCCTTAAGAGAATAAATCACCTTCAGATTGTGCATTTTCGCTAAAATACTCAATTTACACCGCACTAACCTCAGCGTTCCCAGTGCAAGGAAAAAAAAAAAAAGTTGTTTCAACTTCATTTCTGCCTGGCTATTTTATACTGCCCCAATAAAGCCTGGCATTTACTTTATGCTATGACAGCTCTATTAGATGGCTACAGAATTAAAACTCCTCTCTCCCTCACATGCACTTTGGGAGCTGTTTTATGCAATGTTTTAAAGACAGAATTTTTCTCTGTTTCTTCCTCCAGTAGATTAGAAATATTTACAGAGGCTGTATGGTGCCACAGAAAAATAGAGCTTCTGAATCTCTATTTGAGTCTAAGCTTGCTTTGAGTCTTCCTATATTTCCCTTTAATTTTTGTTCAAGTAAAAAACCTCAAATTTAGTCATTTTTCTAGGGCTTGCAATATGATGAAGAGAATCATTTCTAATAATATTCATCTGCGGAATTCAGAAATTTTAGCAAACAGCAATACTAGTCATACTGACAAATCATAGAAGATGTAATTGACACAGAAATGTATATACCTTCTCTTCAAAACTGCAAATGCAAAACCAGAAGGAAATTCAAGGGAATTCCCTCTAGATCTGTTCCTGTGTGGCCTGTCCTTGGTGTATTTGTGTTGACAGGTGGTTAGACTCAAAGATCTGCAGAGGTCCCTTCCAAGCCCCTACCATTCTATGATCCTATGACTGAAAGGGGAATGGTAAATCAAAGCTGCTAGGGAGCTTTGAGAGTTTCTAATTCTCAGTAAATTCACTATATGATAACTGCATCAACACACAGAAAAAAGATAGCTACATATATAAATGTGCATGACCAAGAAAGATGGCCTGTACTGTGTGCACAGCTCAAGAATGAATGTGTATAAATAACCTGGTATATACACTACTGTGATATAAGCCTAAATTTTTATTTCATACAGAGCTGTTAAGATTATGTGCATGTAGCTTGCTTTTGACAGAACTATACATTTCAAAAAATCATAAACCCTGGATGGGATGGGATAGACTGCAATTTGTAGGAGGTTACCATGACTAACAAGTTCTGACCAGCATATTATTTTTGTAGCAGTGCACACCTGGGAGTCCCTCAAATTACCAGCTCACGGTAAATCATTTATGGTAGGTAATAAATTTAATGAACCACATCTGCTCCAAATTCACCTAGAAGACATATACAAATTCGTCCATACCCAAAGATCTCCATCAGACCTTACTTTTACTGTGTTAGCATTTTCAAGACCTCACATGCCACAAAGATCCACAAAAGAGCCTTACCTGAGGGTATGATATTCCAATAATAAACTTTCAAGAGGCTCTTTCATTAAATACTGAGCATTTCTGTTTTGGAGATTTTTCCAAGAAAAAAATAACCATCTTTTAAGAAAATTGTAAAGATGGGATTGTTTGTTTTCTTTTGTTGTGGTTGTTTTTTTGGTTGCTTGGTTGTTTGTTTGTGGGGGTTTTTTTTGTGTGGGGTTTTTTTTTTTCCTCATTTCTAGAGCTTTGATTATTCAACATTAGCAATCAAGTTACCAGTGCTCAGGGTTAGCAGCTATATAAAATTCTCTTGAACTTCAGAGATGGCCAATAATCTATGTAACAATATAGCTCATGTAACATATAACCCTGTCCTCTAAGAATAAGCAAGACACTAGCATGAAAACTTAAGTGATACCATACAATAAGTATACAGGTCAGAAAAGCCTTATCTGTTGAACTGATTTGTTATACCCTTAGAGCAGACACATGAACACTTGCAATAGTTGTAACCTGGCAAGATGGAGCTGACATATGTTGCCCTTATGTATGTTCAAGTCCATTCCAGCAAGTGAAGAAAAACAGATCTGAGACTAATAATAAGAGATTAAATGAGGACTTTAAAGAAAAAGAGTTTGGCTCCTTAATTTGTTTATCAATAATTCACAGATTATCATGGCAACAAAGCCAAAAAGATCACTTGTTCAAAGAGGTGCTTTGTTAGTGTTTCTCCAAGAAAAAAATAAAGTACAAATACGTAGCTAAAAAATAGTAAAATCAAGTCTTGTCAATTCAGACAGTCCTAAAGGACATTTACCAGTAAATTATCTTGCTGAGGAAAGTGAGGAGATATGCAATGAAATACAGATGGAAAAGATAGATGGGTGAGTGTATATGCAGCCTAAAGTGTTTCTTAATCCATTTACTCTGACTAGAAGTTTTAAATTAGCTGTATGGAATAGGCATCTACCTCAGTAACAGTCAATTGAGTGTAAGAGAAAGAAATCCCCCTGAGTATATGCTGCTTTTTAGCTGCAGGAGGACTTGACTGCTACTACATATAATCACAGAGCAACTGACTGAGGTGGTATTAACTTCCATTGGAATCCTTCTAATGATAATTGGTTTAAACCCGCATTAATTTTTCACTGGATCAAATATAAGTCACTTCATGTTACTGATGGGTGAGCTAATAACTCCACATCAAAAAAATGTGTAATGTGTAGTAATCTTTTTTTCTCAAGAAGCTTTTTAGTATTCTACAAAAAACCCCAAGAGGCTTTTCTAAGGCAGTAAAAAGAATTTTCTTTCACAAATCTTCAGATAAGCAGCTGAAGAAAAATGAATAGATAATTAAATAGAAAACAGATTCTGATGTTTCCTAAACTTTCAAAACACAAAATATTTCATTCAGAACTTTTGGATTTAGCACATATTTGTGAAGTCTCATTCAAAATAAAACTGTTAACATCTAATCTAGTATCCTCCGGATACCAGAATTTCACCTATAATTTCCCACAATTTTTCCATTTATTGCTTCAGAACAACATGCTGAGTTGTTTGTGATAAGTTCAATCTTTTGAAGAAGGACTATGGGCCTGTTAAACCCATGAAATTCACAAAGAGATTCATAACATGTTCTGCAGACTTTGAATCAGGCCCTGTATTGATTATAATAGAGAAAAAAAAAAAAATGACAAAAAAAGAATTCTAGACTGGTTTTAACATGTGCACTTCATTGCATAATATGATGACTATCACAAACTCCATACTGTTCACTACCAAGAACCTATAACCACAAGACAAGGTATCATGAAAAAAAAAATAATTAAATTACTTGCTGCACTTGATAACCAGAGAATTTGGGTTTGGCTTCAACAGGATTATATTAGGGTGAATTTAGTCCATACTATGATTAAAATGCCATTAAAGTATTGTATATATTTTTTTTATCAAGTTTCTGTACATATAACGTTTGGTGACTGTGAGAAATGTTTTTCCCTGCGCATACTTGTTAACTACTCTGTTTTCCCTGTCACCTTGTTTCTTCTCCACAGATATGTACTCCAGATTTAGTTTTGTGTGCCTCCTCTTCATTACTACAGTTGGTCTGACAGTACCATTGTCATCAGCTCCTGCAGAAGACTTTTATCACACACATGATGATAAACTCACACTCACTGACAACAGTCTTAAACATCACCACCAACTGATTACATGTTGTGAGATGAAGGACAGAGGTGTCTGGGGCTATGACCAGGGGACAAACAAAATAGTTGATCCCTAACAGCACAATGGGTCAGATCATCATGGAAGAATAGACCATCAATTCAGGTAGGCTGTTAAGTGACAGCTCAAGTAAGATGTATCAAGCTACACAACAGCTAATGTTCAGGCCCTTACTCATTCAAAAAACATTATTCCAAGAAAGTCATTGCAGGAACAGGTTGTAAAAGTATGTCATGAGAGGCACACTGATGGCAATGAGGACAGAAGGCAGATGAATAACTCACTATTTTCCTCATTTTCATAAAATCTGCCGTGGATTGAAGCTGCTATGAAAAGCAGATCCAAACTGATAACCCGTAGAATAATTTCAATAAATATGTACAGTGTGTTTGATCAGGACTCTCTGAATAACCCAAAATAAAGGCTTTCATGTGCTATCTCAAAATCCCCTCACATGTGTGGGATGCCCCTGACAGGTTTGCAAAGGTATGCTACCAAGAGCTACCTTCAGTCAGCAGACTTAAATTCAGACAAAAGGTGTCTCTGCTTCATGTGGAAAATGTTTAGGAGTCCTCAAAGTATAAAATGTTCAAAATGCTTTGGATTTTTTTAAAACCCTCTGAAAGTCCAGTGAAACCTCACATCTGGGCTTGGGAGAGGATCTAGCATGAGGAAAGACTTAAAACAGCTTTATGTTATATATTGTTTCCCCTGAACCTCAGCTCTGCCTGGGACCAGATATGCAGTCTCGGTGGATTCAAGCAGTTTTATGACTACAGCTTGCCAAAAAACTTGCAGTGAAACAAAGCTCAACCAATTCCACAGGCATATGCCAGTCTTGTTGAATATATTTTGTTTTAAAAGCATGCTGAAGAATAATCAATATGACAAGATGGCCTCCATGCAGAAAGCCTATATATTTTTTCTGTTTCAAAACATTTACATTTAGTTTTTTTTCCGTCCCTTAAAATAATACATATAATTTTGAATAGAAAGCTTCATTTTTGCAGAAATAAAACATTCTGATAACATCTTTTGGGCCATTTTGTTTCATTTAAAAGGGATTTTTTGAATTGTTCTTTTAATCTCATTTCAAAATAAGTAAAATTTTGAAATATAGATGTTTCACACTAAAGTAAAATTAAAAATGCCAATCTGGTACATGCAACTCCTCTAACATGTGCCATCTTGAAATATCATTAACCTACCAAAGCATGGTCAAAGTGCTTCAGGCATATCCCTTCACCTTCCCCTCATCAGAAAAAGGTGGGAATGATGCCAAGGAGCTGGTCTAAGGTGTTTAAGAAACATGGCTACTATTATACACACCTAAGTAAAAGTCAACAAAGAAAGGTCCAAAAATAATTAATTTTTTTATTCTTTTAACCCTTCTACCCCACATTAACATGACTAGCATGACAAGGTCTAGTAAAATGTAGTTCTTGATTACTGTTCAGTCTAAATAAACAGAAGGTTTTATTTCTTTCACTTAAAATCTTTCCCCGCTAGATTTATAACAGTAGAGTTTTGTTAATTTTGGCTCCCATTAGAAATGCTTAAGAATGTAGGGCACTTTTCAATAGGTTGTTGGTTTGGTTTGGGTTTTTTTTAATTCTATTTTTTTTCTCAGAATGTATGCTTTATTCTCCCTCTGACAGTTAAAAAAAGCCCAAAACAGAAGTNNNNGAAGTCTTCAGTTTTTAAAGAGTTTTCATTTTAAAATCTCATCAGCTGTTAAAAAAAATATAAATCACATATACATTGACCATGCATACAAATCTCAACTACTTGAGTGAATTTCTGGATTAATGTATTTGAACAGAATTATTTTTGCACAGCTGGCTGGGTAGGAGTTGAAAGTAATTCAAGGTGGGTGGTCAGTCTTGCCTACTCAAATTCAGTTACCCAGTCTGCTTTACCATATTTGGGTGTCTGTTTCCATGCAAGATACAGCCCTGTTGAAAACCTGAGTATCAATTGATGGTGCATTTCTAAATGGCAGCCTTTTTATAACTATATCATTCCCACAAGCTCCATTTTGACAGGGTTGTTGCCTATGAGAAGGAACACCAGTCCAATGTGGATGTCACTTATGTGGACATCTGTTTTGCACAGCACTCTGACCTGCATGGCTGTGTACCCTGCCAAATTTTAAAGCAATAGACATGATGATGCAAAAACCATCTAAGAAATAAAGGAACTGTTTTATTATAAAAGCATATAATGAAGCCTTCTGGCAATCTCTGCTGTTTCCTCAGGCTTCCTGTTCCCCTCCAGATGCAATAGTAAACTTGCTAAGAAAAAAACAGATTGAGTAAAATGTCAAGTTGTTAAAAATGGCAGCCTGGCAGTGTCAAGTCTAAGCCCCAGCAAGTGCAGGATTCAGTTCCCTGGATAGTGACTGACCTTTCATCACACAATGTTCTTAGGACAACTATTCCCACTGCATTTCTACTCCAATATGTCATTAACCAAATGACACTCCAGCCAGCAGTGATTCCTTCTGAGTGGTCCCTAACATGAGTATCCTTCCAATGACAAAATTTTACTTACTGCCTATGGAGAAGACAATTCTAAAACTCTGCAGGGCTAAACAACTCCAAAACAAACAACTGGCATGTAATAAATAGTTTTCTCTAGCTATAATCCTAACCAAAGCAAAAAGTCACACTGTGCAGTCACACCATTTCTGGATTAGATAGTCTGTATGGAGATATATTTAAAAGCCTAGCTCCACTGGACAAGTCACCAGGTCAGGTGGTAAACAGAAGACCTTGCTGGGAAGGTAAGCAACTGCTCACCAAAAGACTTCAACCTTGATCTCATGTGTGGTATTCCATGACTGAGGTAGAAACAGTGAGATTTCTGTGGGTCTTGGCCTTTCCTAGCCCACTTCACCATCATCACTTGGTTACACTTCTACCAAGTTACACCAGGGCCATCTCAAATGCTTCAGTCGTTACACAGCTGGAACAAGAAGGAATCAGTTCCAGTCATACTAATCTGGGATGAGAATATCCCTTCCAGAAAACAAAACAAAACAAAACAAAACAAAACAAAACAAACCGTAACAATAAAATGTGGGGCAAAAATCAAAATGCTAGTTACAATATTGAAGCAAATGTCCACTATTTAACTGCTCCTGTGAAAAGACCTGCAATGAATATTCCCTGCCCTGTCCCTTTCTCCAGTAATGTGAACAATATTTGGCTTCAGGAGCAAACTTATACTCCTTAATGTGGTATTTCTGGAAAAAAAAAAAAATCAGGTTGCTATCGTATTAGTGCTGTAGTAATAAAGTTGGTTTACATAGTAGGCATGTGCCAAATTTTACTTTCAAAGTAATTAGTCTCAAAAGAGGAATTCTATATGACAAAGAAAAGAGTGGAAAGAGAAAGGAAAAAACATAAGGCATATCGAGGACATATCAAGGACAAGGGAGTCATTAGGAGCAGTCAACATGGTTTTACCAAGGGGAGGTCATGTTTGCCTTTTATGATGACATAACCAGGTGGATAGATGATGGTAGAGCAGTGGATGTGCTCTATCTTGATTTTAGTAAGGCATTTGACACTGTCTCCCACAGTATCCTTCTGGCTAAATTGAGGCAGTGTGATCTGGATGATCAAGTAGTGAGTTGGATTGGGAATTGGTTGAAGGAAAGAAGCCAAGAGGTGTGGTCAGTGGGATGGAGTCTAGCTGGAGGCTTGTAAAGAGCAGGGTCCCACAGGGGTCAGTTCTGGGACCAGTTCTGTTCAATATATTCATCAATGATCTGGGTGAGGACACAATGTGCACTGTCAGCAAATTTGCTGATGACACCAAACTGGGTGGAGTGGCTGACACAGCAGCAGGCTGTGCTGCCATCCAGTGAGGCCTGGACAGGCTGGAGGGTTGGGTAGGGAGAAATTTAATGAAACTCAACAAGAGCAAGTGTAGAGTCTTGCACCTGGGAAACCTCAGGTATCAGTATAAGTTGGGGACTGACTTACTGGAGAACAGCGAAGGAGAAAAGGACCTGGGGGTCCTAGTCGATGGGAGGCTGACCATGAGCCAGCAATGTGCTCTTGTGGCCAGGAAGGCCAATGTCATTCTGGGGTGTATTAAAAGGGGTGTGGCTAGTAGGTCAAGGGAGGTTCTCCTGCCCCTCTACTCTGCCCTGATAAGGCCACATCTGGAATATTGTGTTCAGTTCTGGAGCCCATTTCAAGAGGGACATAAAATTTCTTGAGAGAGTCCAGCACAGATCCATAAAGATGATTAAGAGAGGGGAACATCTCTCTTAGTAGGAAAGGCTAATGAAGCTGGGTCTCTTTAGCTTGGAAAAAAAGGAGATTGAGAGGTGACCTCATCCGTGTTTATAAATATATAAAGGGCGAGTGACAGGAGGATGGTGCCAGACTCTGGGTGATGCCCAATGACAGGACAAGGGGCAATGGGTGGAAGCTGAGGCATAGGAATTTTCATGTAAAAACAAGGAGGAATTTTTTCACAGTGAAGGTATTGGAACACTGGAACAGGCTGCCCAGGGGGTTGTGGAGTCTCTCTCTCTGGAGACATTCAACACCCATCTGGATGTGTTCCTGTGTGATCTGGTATAGGTGATTCTGCTCTGGCACTAGATGATCTTTCAAGGTCCCTTCCAACTCCTGACATTCTATGATTCTACAAAAGAGGAAAAAACTGAGAAAAGAAAGAGGGGAGGAGAGATTACAAAGAGAGGGAGGCAAGCAGGCAGGCAGGTAGGAGAAGAAAGATAAAAACCCCTGAACATTTCAGGAGGACCCTCCCTTAGCAAAATGGTTTCATGCTGAATATCTCAGCTCTGATTATGATTATCCCACCTCATCTACCCCACAATGCTCTTTTTACAGATATCTGGAGAAGTTTATGTACCTGTGCTGCCACTGACCATGAAGCTTTTCTGACATTTTATCTCACAGTTTTCCAAGCATCATACAAGTACCTTATAAGCACACATAATTTACTGTCTGCACAAACCCATTGGTCATGCCGTCATCACTGAAAATCACAGCTGATCAGACATGCTGTTTGGTTGCAGTCTGTCCTCCTTTTGGGGAGATATTTAGAGCTATTAATCATCTGGCAACATATACTCATTCTGTCATGGCAGATCTTTTTTAAGCTTCAGTTTTCTTCATTGACACATTAGCAAAGCTTTTCAAATTACTCTTGTCCTAGACTCATCTGTTTGTACACAATGACTTGAGTTCATAGATTCATAGATTCATAGATTCATAGATTCATAGATATTAGGGGTTGGAAGGGACCTAGAAGATCATCT
>JAOEGS010010553.1:34228-48450 GCA_025447755.1 Corythornis vintsioides
ATATTATGTATATATATAATATCCACCATATTCCATACATCCATAACACAGTCCATACATTGCCAGCACATTCCAGTCAAAGACTTCAAAGAAATTCAATGAAGTTGGTGCCAGTTTAGTGAGGATTTGAAACTGAGAAGAAAGGTGCAAGAAATCCTTCATGGTTCTGCCTCTACCAGTGCATGGCCACAGGTGAACTCACCAGACCCAGAGCAGCACTGTGCTGCGCTTGCCACACTTCACTGGGAGGTTGGACACCCACTGATCACAAAGGGACTCCTGTGCTGCAAGGGATATGCTCTGTGTTGCTTGCTGAGAGCTGCTAAAAATCTCTGCATCTCTCAAAATTCCCTTCATCTCTTCCACATGGAGTATAAAATATTGTTCACAATTAACAAAGCCTAATAGCACCTCAATGGAGCATTTAAATATTATTATGCCTATGCTACAGATGGTAAATGGAGCTTCAAAGAATAATATTCAATGGTGTTAACATAATAAGAAGTTTTACTGTAATTAAGTGATATGGATGATAGGAGACAAATCATGGTACTGTATTTCAGTACCCCTACTTCACTATTAAACTGTGGCTACTGGCAAAGGCTGAATCACAAGGAGGTGAAGAAAGATGAAGAAAAGTTCGTTAATATTTCCAAAACTTGTGCATACACAAAAAGGAAAATATTTTTATGATTTATGCAAAATACTATTTATCATTATTATTCTTATTTGAAAAAGCTATTATATGAAGGCCATTGATAAGCATGTTGTCGTATCTTAGGAAGCATTTTTGGGCTTTTGAAAATCATGAAAGTCTTGCTTATAACCCTCACTGATTATTATATTTAATTACCTTGAGCTGTATTACCTTGAAAATATGACAAAGCAAAGGAAGAAAAATTTTAGTTTTTTCACAGAGATGTAATGGTGAAAAATGTATTTCTTGTTCCCATTTAGTTGAGAACAAAAAGCCGAAGTTACATTTTCTGTAGCTCATGTATGAAAGCAGATTGTTTTTCAAACAAAGAGTGATAGAACAAGAAGTTGAACTATATCCTAGTGAAAGGCATATGTTAATATTTGATAAATTCATTCATTTCAGTACCTCCTATGTACATTTCCTTCAGCACAAAGAAGTTTTTGGACTAAGAACAATGAAGTGAAATTGGACTTTACAGGATTTTCAGATGCAGTGTTTCATTTCTGGAGAAAGGAAAGAAAACACTAATCCAAATCCCCAGACAGAAAAAAATCTTTGGCAGCTCTACCTTAATTTGTGGTAAGTAGGTATAGGGTGCCTTTTCTCAATGGATAGCTAAGAGAGGAATTTCCACTGTCAGATTCTGAAAACAGATAAATAAACTCCTTTTTGAGTGTTCCCTAGATACATTATAAATCCCTTTATGCCTGAAGAGAATACAGATAATGCTACATAGAGAATTTCATAGCCTTTCAATAATTTTTTCTTTATTTTTTCATGCTGACAAAGTCATTCCTAAAGGCCGAATTTTAAGGATGTAAAAGATGTATAGCTTTAACCTTGCTTATAAACATGACTACACATATGCACATATACACCTGGAAAATGCCTGCACAGATTTAGAAAGTTTGTGAAGATGTAGAAGACAAATCCTCAAGAAAGTCTGTCCTAAGGCCATGATCACTGAAGTGAAAGCAAGAGTAGATATGAATATAAGCCAGTCAGCCTCACCTTCATCCCTGGAAAGGTGATGGAACAGCTTGTTCTTCTCACCATCTTTAAGCATGTGGAGGAAAGGAGGCTTATCACAAGTAGCCAACATGAATTCTGTAAGGGTAAGTCACGCTTGACTAATCTGGTAGTCTTTTATGATGGCACAAGTAGTTGGATAGATGAGGGGAGGCAGTGGATGGGGTATTTCTTGACTTCAGCAAGGCTTTCAATACTGTTCCTCTGGTATACTCACAGCCAAGCTTAAGAAGTGTGGATTGGGTGATTGTGCAGTGAGGTAGATTGGGAACTGGATGGACAGAGCCCTGAGAGTTGTGGTCAGTGGAGCAGAGTCTAGCTGGAGGCCTGCAACTAGTGGCGTTCCTCAAAGATCAGTACTGGATCCAATATTATTCAATATATTAATCAGTGACCTGGACAAATGGAATGAGTGCACCCCAGCAAGTTTGGGAGGAGTGGTGCTGCTATCCAGAGAGACCTGGACAGGATGTAGAACTGGGCAGGGAGAAATTTAATGAGATTCAACAATGGAAAGTGTAGAGTCCTTCATCTGGAGAGGAACAACCCCATGTATCAGTACAGGCTGGGGGCTGATCTGTTGGAGAGTAGCTCTGGGGAAAAAGACCTAGGGGTCCTGGTGGACAAGAGGATGGCCATGAGCCAACAGTGTGCCTTTGCAGCCAAGACCACCAGTGGCATCCTGGGATGTATTAGAAGAGTGTGATGAGCAAGTTGAGGGAGGTTTTCCTCCCTCTCTACTCTGCACTGGTGAGGCCCCACCTGGAATGCTGTGTCCAGTTTTGGGCACCCCAGGTCAAGAAGGACAAAGAGCTAGTGGAGAGAGTCCAGTGTAGGGTCACTAAAATGATTAAGGGAGTGGAGCATCTCCCTCATGAGGAGAGGCTGAGAGAGCTGGGGCTCTTTAGCCCAGAGAAAAGGAGACTGAGGGGGGACCTCAGCCTCATCAATATGTTAAGGGAGAATCTAGGGAGGATGAAGCCAGACTTCTCAGTGTTATCCAATGTTAGGACAAGAGGCAATGGGAGTAAGTCAGAGCACAAGAGGTTTAGGGTAAACACAAGGAAGAACTTTTTCACAGTGAGGGTGACAGAGCTCTGGAATGGGCTGCCCAGGGAGGCTGTGGTGTCTTCTTCTCTGGAGACATTCAAGACCTGCCTGGATGCGTTCCTGCTTGACCTCATCTAAGTGATCCTGCTCTGGCAGTTGGACTAGATGATCTTTCCAGATCCATTCCAACCCCTAACATTCTATGTTTCTATGAAGAGCAGCTATGAATTGATCCACTGATAATTCATCTTGAACTAATTCCTAATTTAATGAATCACAATTCCTCTGCCATTCTAGAAAAAAAAAAGCATAAGTCTCCACTTGATGTGTCTGCAGAGAAATCCTGAATCATATACCTTGTGCACTATCAAGTCACCTATGTTGTCAAAACAACAAGTTTTCACATCCTCCCAAACTATCCTACTTCTTTCCGTTCAGCTGGAACGTAGAGCTGCCCAGCAGAACAACTCACTCTCCAATATTTTAGTATAATTCAACAAGGTAACAGGGAAAACTAGTTCACTACTGCACAGTCCAGCTATTAATTATTAAGCCAAATTAACCAGATTTCGACAGTTACAGAAGTATTTAAGATGTGTCTCAACTCTAGTGTTCAGAAATCACCCTACTGTTCTGACTTACCAAACTTGTCTCATTTAATTGATGCTCCCAAACACTCACAAGACATATAAAGCTTTGGCCAAAAGAATGATAATATAGCACAGAAAATGAGTGTTTCAATGTTAAAATAACACAACTATTTTCTGAAATGGAAGGTTAAGCTACCCTTAATAGAACTTGTGTAGTTTTACATCTTGTAAATATTAAGTACGATAATAAGCATAAAGTGCATAAAGATATAAAATCCACTGTATGAGAAATCCAGTAATGATATGGCAAATCCCAATGAAACTAATTCTGCCATTTCATTTTTGAATTATATTCTACCAAGCACAAACTTGACAAAACCAATCAAATACTTCCATGAATAATTAATTCTGTTGGATAAGTTACTCAACAATACATTTCTTCTATAACCTTTGAAAGGCATTGCAGTTCAGGCATAGAACACAGAAAAATAAGTTTTACTGTGTTCCTTCAAAAAAAAAAACCCTATAAAATAACTATACAAAAATAAACAGAATGCAATACTGAACGTAATAGATATTTTGATATCCTTTTTGGTAGTTCTTTTATATTTCATTTTAGAAAATAAAGTTTTACCAAGACATCTTAAATAACAGTCAGTTGACAGGTTTCTTTAACGTAAAATTGCATAGCCTTCAGCTATTGCATTATAGAGATGTATTAATCACGAACTCAACAGTTCATTGATCCTTCAGGAGTTTCTGTTCTGGATACCCATGACATCGAAGCTACATACACATGTACAATGCCATCAGCTAAAAAAAAACTGTAACACAACTAAAAATTATGTCAGTTTACACTGATTCTGTAAAATGGAAAAAATGCTCTACAAAAGCATGCAAAAACCCTTCCCCCAAATCATAGGAGCTCCTTTTGTGGATGCAGCAGAGTGCCTTAACCTTTTTTAGCTGACTACACTGTACATGGAACTGTTAATTGCTGCAGACTAATGGAATGTTAAAATAATCTAGTGCTTCGTTTAGGACTAGTAATGCATGGAATGGAAGCTGTTAAATTTAAATGCTTGTTTCACAGATAGCTTAAGTTAAATCAGTGACATGATAACATTAAAAAATAAAACTGTCCTATAACCATCATGACTTTAAATAGGAAACGCAACATTTTCATATTCATTCTTACATATAAATTAACCTTACCCCAAACCATATACATAACATTATTCTGGAGTTTTTTTAACAGATAGAAAAATAGACCTACCAATATCTAATAAGTTGCTATCTAGATAAAACTTGTAGTTTACATCCTTAGTGATCGCAGAAGCACCTACAGTATATTCTAAACTACACGTTTGTTACAATAATTGTCCATTCTGATGGACTGCAGATTTTAAAGGCAAAATCTTACCTGTATCATTGCCTGTGATTTGAATAACATACAATCTTATGTCATTTCCACTATCAGGGTGGGAAGTAGGAGACACCTCTTGAGGTTGCAAAGCCTCTGTGGCCTCCTTCACTTTGGGTGGTGCAGTAGGTCGTGCAACTGCAGTAGCAGTTAATGCTGTGAAATACTCCTTATCGATTTCTGGTTCTAACAACTTTCCTGTAAGGTCATCATCAACAGTGCTTTTACTGGGAGAAACAGATTCATCAATTATAATTATGTCATTGCTTGTTACCTCTTCTTCTTCATCAGGAATGATGTGTGGTGATTTTTGAGTAACAAAAGTTTTAGATGCTGATGTAGGCTGAATTTTGACTACAGAACTAATGGAAGGTGTTTTTATATCACTAAGAATCGTTGCTTTATCTGTAACATTAGCTGAAAATATATCTAGTTTAATTTCTTCAGGTTCTTCTGATATACCTGAACCTTCCAGAGTTTGGCTTGGAGAAGCTCCCAAAGTCAGATGAGTAATGCTTTCCACAGTTGAATGACCTGTCAGCATTGTATGCGGAGGCAACACAGAATCCTGACTCACTGAATGCCTGTCTTCTTCCTGGGTGGGGGTTCCTCTGCTCTCATATGTTTTTGCTTGTGTACCTGTCATTACAGGCACCACTTCAGTGACTTTCTCTTCCTGATCAGTAGTTCTTTCAGCTTTCAGAGTAACTGGGAGATGCAGGGTCCTGATGCTAGTTTCATCAGGTCCCAGAACTCTCTCATAATTTGTGAACTTCACTGCAGGAACTGATACTACTGTCGCTGGGTATATCACATCATAAGCTGAACCTGTCTCATCCTGCTTTTCCTGAATAGCTGTCTGAGACAATTCAGATTCTGATAATAGCTTTTGTTCATGTATTTGGACAGATGTCACAGATAAGGTAGCCTCTGTGGCAGTATCTGGTTCTTTATCTTGACCTTTCATGGAGATTTCCTTTTGGAATACCTCACTAACTTTTGTGGTTGTTTCTGTGGCATGTTCTGTTTCTGTATGAAAGACACCATCAAAAGGAGTCTGATCTGTAACTGGCATATCTCTAGTGACCTCACCCTCTACAGTAACTGAAACTAGGGAAGCATCATGTTCTTTCTGTGGAACTGTAGTATCTATATTTGTTGCATCTGTAAATATAATAGATTCCTTTATCCCTCCGAAGGCAGTTGATGGAGTTCCTTTTCCGTCTTGTGTTGCTGCTGACTCCTCTGCAGTTAATGTTATAATGCTTGTCTGGTCTTCCTCTGTCACTGTGTATTCTGAGACCTCTGTTTCAGTAGAGACTTCAGCAGGTGTTGCTACTGATGTATCAGTAACCTCGCTTTGTCCAACTTCTGGGGTAGGAATTGACGATTTCAAAACATATTCAAACGTTTCATCTCCTTCATGTTCAGTTACCCCCATGACTGTGGGTATAGCACTTGATAATACCATAACACTTGAGGAGCTAAAAGACTTCATTGTTGCACGAATTTCATCCACTGATATTCTGGATACTGTGATCATTTCCAAATCCCAAGAGCTGCTTGAATGGGAGACACCTGTAGTATCTTTATTCTGATCAAAATCAGCTGATACAGCTTCTTCATTGTTTTTTGTTTCTTCTGGTTCCATGTTTGCCTCATTTTCATCTGTAACTGCTGAAATCAGTGCTCCTGGATGTTTTGTATATTCTGTAATTTTCCCTGGAGATGATGCAGGCTCCATTCCAGAGATACCATCTTCTGTATCTAACTCATGTAAACTCTTATGTTTAGTATGAGATGATTCTTCTGTTGTATACCCCTGATCTTTATCTGTTGGCAGCCATATGGCAGAAACTGGAGAAGCCTGTGTAAACCTCACACTTGATGAACATCCCTCAGATTCTGCTGCAACACTAGTAGGAATGACACCTGTGGCATGAGGGATCTTAACATCCATTTTTCTCATTTCTGTTTCCTTTGTTTTTTCCTGCTCCACTAAAACAGCTGATCCTTCCATTTGCTGAGATGAGCGTATAACAGATGTGGTGCCTTCTCCAAAGTTTTGAGGGAAAACAGTACTTCCTGAGGAAGTGATGGCCTCAGATCCTGTTTGAGTAACAGCTGATACAGAAAAGGATACAGGGATTCCAGATGATGCAGTAGGCTGCACATCTCTCAGGTCTTCTCTGCTTCCTTCAGCTGACGCCTCATTATCAAACACTGTTTCTGAACTAAATGTAATGAATGAAGTTGACTTGTCTGCTATAGAAAATTGTCCAGTGGTTACTGCATGCTTGTCTATAAGTGTCTCTGATGCAGCAGGCACATCTTGTTCTGGGACACTAACAGTAGCCATGCTAGAAACTCTACTGGGCATAACGGTGGACACACTCTCTCTGCCCTCCCCCTCTGTAGTCTGATCATACTGGTTAGTGAACAAAGCTTTAGGGATTACAACAGTTGTAAATTTCTTGTCAGATTTGGCCTCCATTGACTTTTTTGTGGGTTCTTTTGTTGAGTGGGAACTGAGATACATATTCTCTTTTGTTAGTGACACTGAAGTCCCTGTCCTGGGAAACTCTCTCTGAGAAGTTGGTAACAAGCTATCTGTATCTGTCATCATAGGACCCACTTCTATTTGTTCAGTCTGATTATCAGCATCATGTTTTTGCACATTTCCTGTTTCAGTATCTTCCCACAAAGCAGTGGAACTCTTAGCTATAGCTGTGCTATCCTGAAAAATTACAGAGGTCAAGAAAGCGTCCTCAATGCTTTCAGACCTACCTTGTTCCTCGGGCAATTCTGCTTCAGAGTAAGTGTGCTCCAGTTCCAAAGCTGCAGATGTGCTCTCTGTTAACCTAGATGAAACATCATATTCAGTTCTTCCCAGTGTATCGTAAGTGCTTATTTTACCATCCGTGACAGTCTGAGGTAGAAAGGTGGTTAACTTAATGTTCTCCATGAGCACCTCCATTTCCCTTTTTTCCTCAGCCAAATCAGTAGTCATTTCTGTATCTTCTTCTGTCTCTACGGTTGTTTCCTCCAAAGATGGGACCTCTGTTTTGGTGACAGCCACTTCAGTAACTGAAGGCTCAAAAATGGGTGGTTTAAGAGTAACTTTAGCAGATGACGATATCACACTGTCAGTTTTCAGAGTTGTAATCAGCTTAACAGTTGTAGGCTCTGACATGATTTTTTTACCTTAAAAAAAAAAAAAAAATTGTTAAGGAAATATTCAGTCTGAACAAAAACAAATGTTACTTTAATTGTTTTAATATTCCAAACAAAAACTAAACACTACACTGATAGAGAAGCATAAAGGTCGAAGACTTTAGAGTTGCTTAGTTTATAGGAGAGCTCTGAATGACATAAAATAACACATTATAACAGTGCCAAACATCTAACTTAGTCAGATGAAATGATAAGAGCAGCAATATTCTTCATATTTGTTGTTTGTATAATTACTTCTAGAAGTCCTCATATTATAAGAGTACCTATCAGGCAGCTAAGTACCCATCAGGGAATGTGAAGGTTTATTTCATGGTGTCATGAATGAGTGGTTCTGCAAATCTGTGGGTTTTCTTCAAACCTTGCTGTAGAATACAAGTCAAACATATAAAGGGAGTGAAATACCACTTTATTTTCAGCACATAATTGCAAACTGCAAAAAGAAACCCTCACTGTGATGAGAAGATGCTTAAGCAACAAGAACAAACAGGCTATCAGAAAATGCTGGTTTACAGCAAGATCTGCTGTCCTTCATTTAAATTAGAGAGAAATTCGCTATGGGAAAAGGTGAGAACAATAAACCATAAGATCATAAACATAGTATTAAATTATGTTAATCTTTGGAAAACACTTCAAAGATAGACATCTGAAACTCCTTCACACACAAAAGTACTTCTTTTGGAAGGTTGAAAGGCAGAGTGCTGAACCTCTGAATGATGGGAAGAGCAAGGAGGTAGCTATCCTAGATTAACAAGAGATAAGAATGGTCTTTCCAGTGAACCAAATCATGATGCCTTCAAGAATCTGGCTGCCTTATGACTTATCGATGACATCTGACCCGGATTCCATCCCATCTGAGAAGAAAATCTGTGCTGACAACCATGACACTGCAAAGCCTGGTACTGGATTTTAAACTCCTGAAAAAAGGTGTGTTCTCAGAAAACAGGATTTACACAGGAAAAGCTCAGGGTGAAAACACTTTTCCTTCTGCCAGTTCTTCCATGTCAGTAATTTTCTAAAGGGTAATGAAGGCAGGCAGATGGAAGATATTAATGTCTTCAATTACTGCTGCTAATTCCTAAGTGACTGAGAGTTAAAAACCATATATGGATGCAAGAAAAGTGGAAAATGCGTCTCTTTAAATCACACTGAGTATACAAAGATTGAATTAACTGTGGCTTTGTATATGAGGAGTAACCACTTACTAGACAGATACAACTACATATACAGCTTCTTTCAAAAGAAAATATTGATCAACTTCTAACGGAGTAAAGGAGTCTATTCCTCTAACATGCAGAAATCAAGAGTTAGAGTATTTTACAAGCTGAAGACTCATAGCTGTGAGATAATAGAAGATATAAAGGAATTTCAATAAATATAAGGTATGAATACCAGTTGTCAGGGGAAAAAATGAGTTCTGAGGTAGTATTTTACTGCCTGGAATATGTGGATGCTTAAGAATGGTGCAGCCTCTGACAGACTTTAGACCTGTAGGAACTAATTGTATGAGCAGAGAGGAAAAAAATATAAGTGAAAAATTTAGAAAGACTCAACATAATCAGGTATCTGTGCAATGACATTATACCCAAGCATATGCAGTAATGTATCCACAAACGAGTTCTTTTCAAACATCCATGTCTAATTAGATACCTTTTTGATATTTGTATCTATGAATTCTGCATCTGTAAGTTAGGGTCTCACAAATGTCTAGTTTCACACACACCAAGCTTTTAATGTGTCACCTTTGCAAGAGACCTATTTGTTTTACCCTGAAATAGACAGGCTTGCCATATGATGTCTGCTTAGGTTGTCTAAAAGAATGGTTTGATTTACAGAATAGAGAAACAAGGAAAAAGAGCTGATACTTCAGCTTTCTTGAATTAAAGTGAAAAGGAAATTATGAAGGTAAGAAAATATGATGGTCGCTTTGGTTAGCAGTGGTGGTGTTGCCAACAGAAAAAGGAATGGATTCTCTTCCCTACCATATGTTAAATCTTTCTCTGGTTTTATGAAGACTTAGCTACTTATATACTCTTTTGGGGTTTTTTGTTTTGGTTTTTGTTTGGTTGTTTGTTTTTTTTAAATTAAAACATTCAGTTGTGCAAGAAGGAATAAAGTTCTTGAAATCCTGCAAAGCAAAGCATAGACCTAACACCAGCAATTTTTGTGTTTGTAAGTGAAGGTTTATTGCTCTTTTCAACACCTATATGATTCAAGTATGACATGTTCACACAATCAAGAATTAACAAATTCTTACATTTTTTCCCCCTCTCTGCTTTCATGAGGGTGGTTTAAAACACAGAGTTTTATTTCACAATAGGGAGTGAAGGGTCTGCACAACTAAGTTAATGCTGTCCTCCTGAGTGAAGGTCAGTAACTGTTAAATTTCTACCAAGAAATCAAAATCTATCAATGTTACTGTGGGAAAAAAAAAAAAAAGAAAACAAAGTTTGCTTTTTTAATAGATGGATCATCAATTTGAACTGTCATACACTCCACCCAGATGTTTCGCATTACTGTACTCCTTGCATCATGCATGCAATATGCCATCTTTTTGTCCTCTTTCTAGTTCAATACATGAGGCAGATTTTCCTAATACAATTCATGAACATACTAGCAGCAAGAAAGCAAATTATGTCACCAACAGCTGCTCATATCAAAGAATATCTTGTCAGTTTTTAACCAATTCCTTTTATATTGAACAACCTACATGAAGTTGATTTTGGATGGAATGCATGATTTTGCAGAGATATTTTTTCACTCTGTGATTATTTTATGCTTTCACTGTATAGCATTTTCTTCCACTTCTCTCCCATCATTGTTTAAATAAGGATTCAAAATAATGGAGCAATATTAAAACTTAGTATTTTTTCAAGGAACTCACACGACATGACTTTAGACAAGGTTTTAACTTTGCAGTTACCAAATAAGGATTTTAATATGTTCTGTGCTGTTTAATAATAATTTCAGGATATATGAGGGGACTTTCTGGAGGAGAAAATGCTTATTTTAAAGATTATATATAATTTACATACATGCATTTTCAGCATAACTGGTTCCATGTAATTTTTTAACCCTGTGTCTAACTTGAACCACATGAGCAGTTTCTCTACACTAATATTGTTTGTCTACTCACATTTAGGTATGTACTTTAAATCATAGAAGAACGCAGACTAGCAGAACTACAGATATAAAAGTAATTGGTTTGAAACATTGACAACAGCCTAAAAAAACCCAAAACAAACAAAAAAAAATTCAGAACAAAACTGGGAAAAAGGGAATTCTTTCTGTGAAAAACACTCAAACTATTCCAAAAGATCAGTAATGTTGAGACAGTCAAGGGTTTGATATCTTCCAGCCCATTTAGATCATGATGCCTATGCAGAGATGTAGTTTTGCTTAATTTTTACATACTTTTGTATGTTCATTATTTTGCTGCTTTTTTAAGTCTGTTCTATTTGGCTGTCCCTTCCCTGCTGCCAGAGAGGTGAGTCTTGAACATTTCCTAGACTCCAAGAGTTATGTCAGCTGAAGTTAAATTATTGGCAGAATCTTCCAAACTGGACAAGAGTAAGAGTAAGAAAAGATCAAAGAAATAAAAATCGGTGCTCTGGGTAACAGCCTGAGCCAGAAACACCATACTGCTACACTGACTCAGTACCTGCTCATTCACCTATTCCAAGAAGCAGAAAGGTGGACAGGAGATGTGAATTTTTATTACTTAGGAGAAGTGAGGTAGCATAAAGAGGATTTAAGATCTGCAGCTATAAGAATTTCTCCATAACTCCAGGTATATACTCCCGCTTACCTACACTGTGTTTTGTTATAAAAACATGAGCCAAATGTAATGAGAAAAATAACATAAAACACTGAATGCAGTATCTGATATGCAATATCAGAGAAAACGGATGGTACTCTTACAAAAAGGAAAATTTACAAGTTTTTAATCTTATTTGTAAGGAAAAATTTAAAAACATAACGAAAGATCATGCATCCTCTTCACACCATTTTCCAATGCTCTTCTCTTCCAACTAACAAACCATCAGAGGCAGCAGCTCTATTAGTTCTGTGAACACACTCTTAAGTAAAACCACTTGCTATTTCCTAACTTCTGAAGTTAGACAAAAGAGAAAGGATATCTTATCTCCTGCTTTCCCCACATGCAAGGTTAGTTCTGTGAACAAATTATCTTGCCAATCTTCCCGCAAAAGAACAATAATAACAAAACACATTTCTCTTTCCACATTATTAATAACTGCCAAAGAGAACAAAAAATCAGCAAGCCTCTTTAGTGAGCTAGTTCTAATGAAATCTGCATTCCAGCACCAAATAAAAGCAACAGTCTTTGCTTCCTGACTGCAAAACCAAATGAAGAATAAACAGAGTTAGGATTGTCACTCAGGTCAGGAACAGACAGCAAAATATTTGCTTGCTTTGCTTTCCCCACTTGGTGTGAAAGGAGACAAATTACCTGTACCCAATTCCTACAGAAGTGAGCAAAGCTAATAAAGAGAAAAATAAATTTATCTTTCCTGTGCTTGAACATCTAAAGGGCTGGATGTTTTACTTCTTCACCCTGTTGCTCCTAATCCTCTCTTTGTTGCCTGATCCATTCAACGATCTGAGGAAATGATAGGAAAATGCCTTCTACTGTGTCTTCTTTCCTCTTTCCCCCCAGTCTACAATGTTTGTACTTAGGGACTATTTTTAGGGAACCCAGTTTTGAATCACTCTGATAAAAGCAAGTTCATTTTCTGACAAAAGAAGTGTCTCCTCCCAAAGGTCCACCTCCTGAGGCTGCAAACACCTGCTCCACATATATGTTAGATTAATAAAACAAGTTCTCTGTGTTCAGACTTTACACAGCATTTAAAATGTCAAACTACACTTCACCGCCACAACCTCTTCCTCTTTCTCATGGTGAGATAAGAGTGAGGTCTACAGCACAGTATTGACTGAAGGGTAGTGAGGTCATCTTGCCATTTGCAGCATGGTCTGACTGACTTATCAAAATTCCTTTGCAAAGCTGAGTAGGGTAAGCAGCATGCTGCAAGCTGTTAGAATGCACAGCCGCTGTGATTGTTGCCTGTTGCTATAAACCCAGCAGATAGCTTCAGGGATTTATTCCTCCACACGCCTGGCCCAAGATACTGCTGGAGATCTCTGCAGCTATGCAAGTCTTGCTAAACTGCATATCTTACAAAGCACAGAGACCTACCTTCTCAGCAAAATAATAAAAGCCATAGAATTATTATCTGGGGGTAGCTGCCTTGGTAAGGCAGCTTAAGCCCTTTGCATAGTTTCACATTCACAGAGGAAAGGAAGCACAAACAGAGCCAACAGCCTTGTATATACTTTGGTCAGTGCTATGATCTTTAGTTGCTTGCCTGCTCAAAGGCATTTTATCAATTCTGATACTGGATTGTGAAAAGTGGAGGACAATGCTATTATTATGTCCAGTGTTCTATTGTGTTTCACCTAAGATAAGCATTTTTAGGTTGTTCTTTTTCTTCAGACTGACAATTTTGTTCCCTAGGTGTCACCACATCCTGTTTCCAGTATTCTGTGGCCATTCCTGAGCTGGTCAAAAATCTACAGATCTCTTGTAATACAGTCCCTGACATAAGGCTGGAAATATTTCCCTCATCCAGAAAATAGCTGGGACATGTAGCTACTGACGGTTGCTGTAGAGAAGGATGGAACTGCCTAGTTATTCCAAGTTTTCCAAACTAAGTCACATGCAACAAAAAGGAAGAAAACATTTCTTCTGCCAGCTTTTGAGCTATGACTAAAAGGTCCTTTCTGTTGCTGGACAAGTGGAGCACAGCTGATACTTTCTGAGCCTTGGCCTGCAATCATGGTAGCTCATGCTGTAGGACCTCTCAAAGAAGGAGCTTCTAACTTTTTCCCTTCTCTCAAGTCTTCCATAGAAGAACACTGCTTGCAAGTGACCATTCACTACCAAACTCTCCAATGCAAGTGAAACACTCAAACTGTCAAGAAACAGAGGGTTTGGTTAGAGAGGTTTTGTTATGGGCAGGGGAAGGTTTACAAATTGATAGTTATTCTCCTCTTCTTACATGGGTCCATCCTGCTACATTCACAGATTCATGGATTCACAGATGTTAGGGGTTGGAAGGGACCTAGAAGATCATCTAGTCCAACTCCCCTGACAGAGCAGGATCACCTAGACCAAGTC
>JAOEGS010010553.1:65930-79989 GCA_025447755.1 Corythornis vintsioides
CCCTCAGCAAGTTTGCTGATGACACCAAACTGGGAGGAGTGTCTGACACAGCAGCAGGCTGTGCTGCCATCCAGAGAAACCTACACAGGCTGGAGAGCTGGGCAGGAAGAAATGTAATGTAATTATATACAAAAGAACAACCCCATGTATCAGTACAGGCTGGGAGTGGATCTGTTGGAGAGCTGCTCTGGAGAAAGAGACCATGGGGGTCCTGGTGGACAGGAGGATGACCATGAGCCAACAATGCACACTTGAGGCCATACAGTCCAATGGCATCCTCAGATGCATTAGGAGGAATGTGGCCTGCAGCAGGTCAAGGGAGGTTCTCCTCCCCCTCTGCTCTGCACTGGTGACACCCCACCTTGAGTACTGTGTACAGTTTTGGACACCCCAGTTCAGGAAAGTCAAAGAACTACTGGATAGAGTCCAGTGCAGGGCCACCAAGATGATGAAGGGAGTGGAGCATCTCCCTTACGAGGAGAAGCTGAGAAAGCTGGGGCTCTTTAGCCTGGAGAAGAGGATACTGAGGGGGGACCTCATAAATGTACCAATAAATACATTAAATTATCATATACTGATATTATCACATCAATAAATATGTTAAAGGTTTAGGGAGGATGGAGCCAGACTCTTCTCAGTGTCATCCAATGACAGGATAAGAGGCAATCGAGTAAGTTGGAGCACAAGAGGTTTAGGGTAAACAGAAGGAAAACCTTGTTCATAGTGAGGGTGATGAAGCTTTGGAATAGGCAGCCCAGGGAGGTTGTGGATTCTCCTTCTCTGGAGAGAGTCAAGACCTGCCTGGATGTGCTCCTGTGTGACTTAGTCTAGGTGATCCTGATCAGGCAGGGGAGATGGACTAGATGATCTTCTAGGTCCCTTCCAATCCCTAATATTTTGTGATTCTGGGATTCTGTGGTTATTACAGTAAGTCAGCATATTAAGTCTGTAGGGGATACACATGTATTATTAATTTGGGGAATCTCTGTCAAGGGTTTAAATATCTCACCTGACAGTCTGGTCTGATAACCAGCCAGCATCACATTGCTCAAATCCATCTTCATAGGCTGCTTTCAGCTGTTCTGGGCTCGCTATGACAGCACCATTGTCCTGACAAGTTTGCTGAGCTTGTGTAAAATTCAGAGTATACCTGCTGGTTGCTGCACGATAGTGAAATACAACACCTGAAAAGACAAAAAAAACCTAACTTACATTAATGACACTTTTTGCATCATTTGTACAACCAAAATCTAGTAACTTTGCCTAGCTGTTATCATTATGCTTAAAAAAAACCCCAACAAACACAAACCCAAAAAAAGGGGTACAATAAAAATAGAAAAAAGGCTGAGAGAGATGCTATCATATAAATTATGACTCTTCCAAAGTGCTGGTCAGCTAATTGCACTGCAGGCAAGGTTGCTTATGCTAACAGTACTACCTGATATTTTAGCTTATTGGGCCTCACGATCATCCAACTGTGAATCAAACTGCACGACCAGAACAGACCAAGCACATCTAGTCCTTGGAAAAAGTAGGCTTTAAAATTATATTTTTATAGACTTCCCCAAGCAGCTAGCTGTAGTAGCTACACATAGAAGTGCCAGCAGTGATTAGGACATCCCTTGAGTGAGGTCTGCTAGCTGTAGTGAGACCATAACCAATGGTTGCACAAAGGAAAAGGCACTTTTAATGCAGAATTGTTAATTGGTGATGAACCCAATGTCTGTTCCTTTGCATCAAAGTTTACTAGAAATACAAAATTTATAAATATATGGCTGTTGGTCAATTTTTTATAACCATGTTTTCCTCTGCACATTACAAATGATACAGACAAAATGAATCTTGCTTTTATGCAGTGTCTTTTTGGTTCTGGAAAGAATCTCAGCAATTTCAAAAGTTACTCAAGCATATCAGACATTTGGAGAGGGACACCTAGAGTTAAGATGGTTTTGGTTAAGATAGGATCCCTCTAGAAGCCACATTCTGTTTTCTATATACACATAATTCCCTCTGAATTATCCAACAGCTGCACACGCACACCTAAAACAAACCATAAAGGATATCAACTCCAAAATGGCAAGATATTCCACCTTGCAAAATCACTTCTCCCCTATCAACAGTGTCTTTTATATATTAGCATCAAAAGGATGTCGCCTGATGATTATTGAAAAATAACATTCAACCTCACTTACTGCACTCTAAAATCTTCAGAAGCATTCCAACACCATAAAATGCCTACTACAGAGAACGGCTACAAAGAAAAGAACAAAACAAAACAAAAAAACATAAAATGTTCCTATTCTCTACTCTTTATTGAAGTTCTTTATAATGATCATGAAATAACTTTCTGCAACATACTTTGTGAACATGGTAGCATTGTTGCAATAACAAATTTAACAAATCTTTGTGTAAGATGCTGCTGGAAGAAGTCTAATAATTTATGAATAAATATAAATATTTGTAACTTGGTAAAATGTTGATTCAAGAGGTTGCACATATTTAGAAGTTCTTTTTCTCATGCAGAAAAAATCAGTAAAATTTTGCCATTTACTGAAGGTCTGAATATGGACAATAAATACAAAATACACATTTCTTGTGATTCACAAAGAATTAAAATTAGAATAAATTATCTGAAAACTACTTACAAGCGGGTTAAATCTCAATGATCAGATACTAGTTTTATCAAAGCTACTGCCAGAGAAACAAAACTAGAAATAGAAGAGGAAACTCTGGGAATCCCCTTATTTCATCGTTTAACATGGAGTCACCCACCAGCTGCAGTCACCAGCTGGGAGCTTACAGATCACTAGCACCTCCATGATGCCTTTCCAGAACCACTGACAGAAGTAATGACGAACAGCACTTCTTCTAAGGAACAATTAATTTCAGCTTCAAGTAAGCCCAGCATTGTCTGGCAACAGTGTCAAATGAAGAATACACCCTGAAAATTATGTTGTATTACTAAATTAAATACTCAAAGTGTCAGCAATTCAGTCATCAAATTAAATTGTAAGTTTAGTTCATGGAATTATTTGGCCCAGACCCCATAACACCTTTCCAAACAATTTCTGGGCAGACTGTGATAACTGGCATACGTTTGGGATCCCTGTGATATCTGAATAAGGCAGGACTAAAGAGTTAACATCACTGCCAATTTAAAGTAAAAAAATCTAAACTTCTCAGCAGCTCTGAGAAGAGCCTTTGGTCATTTGTAAATCCTGGGAAGGAACTTTGAGAATGCTTTGTTCCCCTCACCCTGATCCAAAAGGTAAACACCTATTCTTAAAGTTGAAGGCTCTTCCATTTCCAGTGAGGAGCTACTGGACATAAAAGAGCCTCCAAGATGAATGGGAAGGAGGATGTCAGTATGTATAAGCCTGTGCAACAGCTGCAATAATTAGAAGAACCCCTGGGGCTAAGAAGATTAAAGTGCAGTACTTTTCATTGTTTCAGTTAGACAGAGAGAAAGTAGCAAAATCCATTGTCCAAGTTTTTGTACTTTAAAACATTTCTAAAGGACTTTTTTTCCTCTTTGTCTATTTCCTTCCTGAAAGAAAAGGCAAGAAAGGAATTGTCCTAGGAACAAATAAAGCAACTGGAAAACAGACTACAGCAGTATAATGTTGTCACTGAACCTCTGGCAAACAAAGTCTGTGTAATTACAGGAAGGAGCAGCAGCAAGTCTCCAAGAAAGAACACTCATAGGAAAGTAATTTGTAGCATCCCATATCCACTTGTGTATGAGTAAGAGAGAATGTCTTTTAATAATTTATTTTTGTCTTAGCCCAGAAAATGATAATATATTTCACTTTTAATAAACCAGGTTTTCCATGGTTAAGAGCCTGTTCTACTGCTTAAAATCTTTGGGTTGCAACTTTGCTTCAGGACTTGCCATGGTATGCAGCAAAACCTCTAGAAACTACAAGGGAAGGGCTCCTGGCATGCTAGTAAATTGTAGTTTACTTTCTCAAGAGACCTCACTCACACTGCTGCAACATGCCTCTTGGTGTCACATAAAGGCTGAATTACAGAAGCTTTCTCACATAGCAAAAAACATGTAAAGATGAAAACGTATGATGGTAGTGGTTGTTATTCTGTTAATTTTGATGTTCAAACCTTAGCCACTGTGGTGCACATTTCTGAAATAACCCCCAAGCCACTGCTAAAGCTACCAAAGAGTTTGGTGATCCTCCTTGCCTTTAATTCAGGAGAAAATTTTTCATTACAAATATGCACCAAAATAGAGGTTACAGGACTGAGTGCTGTATGAAAGGAAGAAACAGGGCAGCACTTTCAGCTTCCTGCATGAATAATTCATCTGTGCTCCTTATTTGAGGTTTTGCACCCATCTTCTGACCCGTCTTAGGCTTTGGCAACCTTAGAAGAACAGGATAGCCTTGCATCAGCAGGAGCTCCCTTGCCAAAAGTTCCCTGGAACTTCTCACTGAGGGGAAGAGAAAGTGCGTACCAACCCTTCTGCTCTGACAGCTCCAGCATCTCCTGCTTCTTAGGGACAGTCTTCTTGCACTAAGTCTCATGTTGCTCCTCCATGAAAAATCTTTGTCTCTGTCCTCGGAGAGCAATGCATTTGCGTGCAGGTGTACACGAGCTCATCCAACCAAGCTGGTCCAGATAAGGATAACAACTGATGCTGAACTTTACCTGTTTTTATCTTATGAGGACGTCTTTACTACACCTGTGTTAATCTCTGAATACACAGTGTGACATTATCTCAGCACAGCAAGTGTTCACTGAGGCCAAGTCACTGCTACTTAAAATTAGTAAAAGAAAACCAAACCACAACCTCTCAGAAATGCCCTCAAACGGGGGTAAGGCAAACTTCCTAAAACCAGTTTACCCATTAGCATCAGCTCTACCATCTTGTGTGTGAAGGCATGACATGCATTGCCCTGGGCTCAGAGCTCCCCCAGCAAAAGTTCTTCATCCAGCCTGGTGTAGAAACCATACCAGCCTGCCCATCAACTGCCATGTTCCCAGTCCCTACAGGAGAGACATGGTAGCTTTATCAGAACATTTGCTTCCTTGTTCCTGACATGCACTGCATGTAGACACTGAGTCTTTCTCACTCGGAAACAAATTTCCCTCTCCCACCTCTGATGGCTGCTACCCATTGTGCTCTTTCCTTCCCAGCTACAGAATACAGAGATTCCTTGAGGTCCATGATGCAGGGGAGTAAAACATGAGTAAAAATGCAGCAGCCCATGCTATATTAGTTAGCAATGAAGCACAGAAGTTCAACATCAAGAGGCGGTAAGGTTTTGAGACATAAATCTAAAGGATTAAATGAAAACATCTCTTCCAATGCCATATATAGGAGACAATGAAGGGGAGTTCTGGTTGTAGAGAGAATAAATCAATTAGGTTGTCAACACACAACCTCTCAGGGCTAACAGCACAATTGAGTGGCAGCATTCCCACATTGGAAACAACTCCCATTTATTATCATTATAAAGCCTGCAAGAAAGAGGATTTTACATAAAAATGAAAATGTGAATTACCTGCTACTTTGCTTCCCTAATTGCTTCTACTTTCCATTAACAAAGACAGTATTTTGTGTAGCATTTTTACTGGCTTTAAAAAATAAAAAACCCCAACCAATTAAGAAGATTCATAAAAAAAAAGAATCTTAAACTTGCAGCAGAATCAAAAACTACCAAAATGAGGCCCATGAAAAGAATACTTGCCCAAAGCATCAGAAATAAAAGGATAAATATTCTTATGTTTTATAAATATTATTGTAGAATACTAATTAAGTTATGAAGAGCAAGAAAACTGAATTAATATCATTTCCTGCTTTGATCCCTTTAAATCAAAATAAAAAATAACTCAAATGAGTATTTTTCAGATTTTTTCTTTTTTTTCTTACACTTGGTCATACATATTATTTTTATTGCCCAATAACATAACATCACACAAAATGAGAATTTCATTAAACATTTAGTTATGTTCCAGAATGAAGCATACTGTTACATTGCACTTGTAGGTCAGCTTTTTACAAAGGATCTCCATATTATTTTATACAAGTGGACTTCATTATAACTAGAAAGAGGGAATAAATCTGGACACATTGAGGCACAACAATACCTTTATAAAATCTTTTCTGGGATTCAACTCACCAAAGTTTGCTTTGCTTAGAAGTTAGTAGTATAAACTAGTCATCTAAACATCTCTAATTAGTGGCTAGAAATAAGGACTGCCTTGAAGCTCGGGTCACCCAAGACTCTCACAGCAGAGAGGAAATTAAGGTAGCACAAACCTGTGTGTTTAGCTTAGACTCGTTATGTGACCTTAAATGGTCAAATGTGAAATAAATACCACCCTGACTTCAGGCTGCCTGATTTCAGACTTGGCATCCAAGTTGAGGTTGTGAAGTTGTGTTCATTAAACAATTAGCAGGCAAGCAAACATGTAGGGATGATCTTCAAAAGGCATTTCCTAGTGGTCATCAACCTCAGCCTTGCTTGTAATGTCTCTGCTGGGATACAGTGCAAACCCATTGGTGTCCAAAAGCTGCTTAAAGTGGGAAGGGTCTGTTCAGTGTTAGCTACCCAGAAGGGAAAAAACATCTCTCTCAAGTATCTGAAAGCTCCTGAGACATGCCATTTTCAGACAACAGTGGCAACAAAACTAGTAAAAATGAAAACTAAATAACATTAAGCATTAAAATACCCATGATGCCAAGGACTCCTAATGTGAGATGTTTAACTTGGGGGTTTAATAGCAACAAAGATTCAGAAGCAAAGCTCAAAATACTATAGAATGGTGAAATTAAAAGAGCTGACAGAGTCACTCCTAAGAAAAAGGGAAAATTTCAGAGAGACATGCAGAGAAGACAACATGTGGAAGGAAAAAAGAGTATGACTGACATGTTCCACTATTTTTCTTCTTGTAAGTAGTAGAAGCATATCACCCTGTAACACTGTTACATCCATCTTGAACATAAAATATCCCTGAGAGGTCAATATAAGTACAGTAGCAACCAGGGTGTAAGGGAAGCATTTCCCACAAATAGCAATAGTAAAGGAGGTATCCAGTATGATAAAACTGCCCCTGTGCAAGATCCTGACTCAATAACAGCTCTGTGGTCACGATTAATGAGCAGGGCAGGCACGTGGCTGCCCCAAAACTTCCTCTGTGGGCTAAAATATGTGTTTCAGACTCTTACACTTTTACCAGCTGGAAAATGAAAATGTAAATGTAATTTAAGGTACAGTTCAGTCAAACCACACAGATCTTGGAGATGAAATTTGCAAAGCACCTCCGTGTGAACGGGTACTCTCATTTGACTTGGGGAATAATAAAAAAACATGTAGCACAGCATGTAATATAGTTACTTGAAAGACTAAAGGAACTAGATTAAGTGACCCAGCACGTCCTTCTACTTCTATGCTGCTGTGAGGTTCCAAGATCAAATCCTATGGACTGTACACACAATTGAGCCACCCTGGTTAGTAACATGAACAAATCCACTCTCATAAACCCAGTAAAAACACATCAGTCCAGGCTTAGCTTTAAACTAAGCAGTTTAAACAGATTTCAAACCAAAGTATTTCACCTCTATCACAAGCTTATGATGACCATACAGGTAAGCACTGCTCAGCAGATACAAGGAACCATCTTAAGACACACTGTCTTGGTAATGTTTCTGAGATCCTAGAATATAAGCAGTTATTAATATCTAAGTAGTTGGTATAGATTGTGCCTATAAACAAAGAAAAAATATGGAATTATGACACTTTCCAAGATCTTGCTATTTTACCTATCAAAAAAAAAGATGTAGTAGACATACTCAATGTAAAGACAAAGTGGCTCACTAAACATGTATATCTCCCTTGTGAATAATAACTAACTTAACCAGCTGCAGTTAAATGGTGGCTTAACTGGGAGTCCAGCTGTGGATTTACATCAACTTTAAAAAAAAGTAAAAATAAATAGAAGGGATGTGGAAGATTGTCTAACATAAAGCAATCATCTCTACCCCAGGAATTCTATGGGTGATAAGTCTCTGACAGTAACAGTGTATGCAGAAAAAATTAATTACGTTTACCCTTTGGCATCAGCTGCTGCTGCTTTCATTGAAGCAGGATGCTGGGACAGATCTTTTGTCTGAAATGGTACAGACATAAATTTGGTTGTGGTCTAATTTGCAAGGAGCGTAAATTAGGCCACATTTGATTATATTAAAACCAAAATCTTCTTAGACCCCATATATTATTACATATATCTTATAGGTGACCCTGTTCTGGCAAGGGGATTGGACTAGATAATCTTTCAAGGTCCCTTCCAGCCCTGACATTCTATGATAAATAATCCTATTGCAATGTAGGATTCAATGCTGAAGCATTTTGAGTCAAAGCACCAAAATACAGGTTTGCCATGATCAGAGAAGGCAGTTCTGTATTTACAACCCATCTAGGTAAAGGTAGTGTTTATAGTGTTGTCATAACATAGAACTCTGAGTTTTCTGAACTTCAGAATTCATTTGGCATCTGAAAATAGCAAAATAACTGGATATTTACATAAAAATTATAAAATTTGTCCGCTGTAATAGTTACATAGAAAAAAATAGTTGTACAATTACACACATCTTTTGTAAACAGTCTCGGCTTTAAGACTCGAGATAAAAAAATTCAAAGTTTTACTGGTTACTTTCAATGACTCACAGCAACTGTTCAGCTTGTACACCTTAACTTAGGAAAAACTATGGTATAAAGAACATTTTTCTTTCTTAGAAATCCAATTTTTCATTCACAATATATTTCATCACTGGTAAAACACATTCATTTAATGCACAGTGGGTTCAAGAGCAGTTTCATATTCCTAACAAAGTTATAAGAATGGGTAGAAATAGAATTACAGTTTATTTTGGTTTGTTGTTTTGGTTTTTTTTCAAGTTAGCAGTCCCAGTTATCTATTATCTTCCTTGAAAAGGTTCATCTGGGAAATTAACAGCACAGCTGTCTAAGCTCATCTACCTGGCTTAATGATGCTGTAAGGTTCTTTTTGTTTGAAAGTTTCAAATACGGGAATGTCTGTAAAACAAAAGCAAATCCTGAAAATATTCTAGAATTCAAGTTGTGCATTGGTTGCCAAACAAGCAAGCATACAAACACCACAAAGTTGTAATAACAAAACAGCAAATTCACCTATTTCAGCAGAATGATGCAGATAAGCTTTGGCCTATTTAATTGGGCCATTTCTGAGAAATTTATTAAATTAGGTTAGCACTTAAGCAGATGAATATTGCTTTCTGAAGCATTAATAACATTTATTCCCACTGCTAAATTATCCTACATAGGAAATTTTTCAGAAGCTTCCTATCTTTAACAAAATTCTTCTGCCTCATTTTAAGGTTAAGCCACATGATCAAGCAAGTACTGCCTGAGATCTAGTTACCACTTTTCCTGCATATTTTTAATTCATTTAAAAACTAAAGCAACATAGTCCTTGCTTGGTCCTGAGGGGAAGAGTACTGCCCAAATGCATTTTAAGTTTCACTGGTGATGAGCATAACATGTGCAGAATAGTGAAATTTATGATAATTTTACCAAGACTACATGGGTTGCCCTCAAAGCACCAGCCCCAGCTCCACCCAGGAGAGCTCACCAAAGCATAGTGCTGGCACAATGCTGAAACATGTAGTCATAAGCTCTGAAGTCACCACAATTCACATGGAAAGATCTCCCCACACCACATAACAGGCAGTGAAGAATACACAGAGAGTGTGCAGAAGACCACACCTCTTCAAGTTTTTTATCACTTTGGGGTGCAGTTTAAAAAAAGACAACATAATGGAAATAAATTACATTAAAGATTAGGTTTGAGGTTTTTTTCAGTAAAAGCTGAAATCACTAAGATTTCACAGACGATTAATGAAATGAAAGCAGGAGATGTGAGCAGCAACATTCACATGAAGTCCTTATAAGTCTGATAAATGGCATTTGTTTTCCTAATGTAGAAAATGGAGAAAGAAGTGCACAGATAACTATCTGAAAAATACTGGTTTCCATTTGGGTCAAGATCTAGGTTTTCCTGACTCTGAAATTTCAACATTAAAGGAAACACGGAAAAGAATAGTTGCTGAAACAAGTCAGAATGTTTGAAACTTTATTTCAATTAAAACAAAATAAATCTGATCATTTCACTCTATTGCAGTGTTTTGCAGGACAACCGATTTCAGAAGCTAAAGTATTGCCATAAATTATCAGATCTTTTATTACAACAAACATCTGCTGCTCCTGGATGTAGATATTTAGTCAAAGGAGCACTTCAAAAGAAATAAGTACAGGTACACAAATTATTGAAAAATAATATTCAAACCAGGATTTCTTTCACTTTTGCCATTAGGACTAAACAGTCCTAATGTTATACAGACATAAATGGTTACACTTATTTATTGTATTTCCAAATTAAGACAACACCTTCAAAATCTGTCATTAAATCAATACCAAAAGACTGTGCAAGTTAATTTAAACATTTTGGAAAAACAATGAAGTATTAAGATTACAAAAAAAAAAAATATCTTAGCCAAAGTAATTAATTTCCAACAGCAGATGCCATTGTTTGTTTTGGGATTCAGTCAACTGAGTGAAACACTGAACTTTCAAAAAAAGACCTAAATGTAAAGGAGTACAAGGCAGAGTCCAATCTGAAGCTCATGTCAGCTGGTAGAGCCACAAAGCACAGTGTTGTTCTAAGAACACAGACTAATTTGGGTCCAGAATTTGCATTTACATGGCTAATACATCCTGCCTTTCAGCACAGTTTGTTAGCTCATGCTCAGCACCAGATTGACAGGGCTATACAACCCCAGGCTCTGAAGCAGTCTCTACACTGTACTTACCATGCTTTGGCTCTTAGGAGAAAAAAAGCTATAGATCAGATGCTCCTTTTACCATTTCCATGCTTTTGAAAGTCCTATCACCTTTAATTTTACACATAACACTTCTCCTCCTCTGAGTTTTGGAGGCTATTTCCTTATAGTGATGGCAGGCAAACTTTTATTCCTGTATCCTCCACGTGGAAGAACATCAACAGCCACCTCCCTACTTATTTTCATGCAGCTTCTGCCAGATGGGTTTTCTCCTATCTATCCAGCCTTTATTACTGGTACAAAATAAACTCTACCTTTGTGCTTGATGTTCCTATCATAAAAAGGGTGGTTCCCACTTTTATTGGTATTATGATTTTGTACATGAAGTAGCAAGATAGACCAACCACAGTTTCAGTAGTAAAGGCAGTTGCTTCTTTTCATCCTACACAGTTAAAATCACACTGCTTCAGCCGGCCAACTGTGTCTTCTGGTAAGGACACTATCATTTTCAGACAGATATATTAGTATAATACATATCATATTTCAAAAGGGGTGTCTTGAGAAGAAAATTTAGATATATATTCTGAAAACAAAAACAAACAGGGAGAGAAAGTAAAAGAAGCAACTTATCTTGAAAAGGATATAAGCTTTTTAGGAAGGATATAAACTACTTTGGGAATAAGCAAACAGCATTTGTTCCAGGAATCAAAAGTAGCCTCCCCAAAGGTGTGAGAAATGCGAGAACTACAGGAAAAAGTTCATAAGAATAAATAAGAGAAAGAAAGAGAATGAGAGGAATGATCAGTCAAGGAAGGGTAAATTTCTAAAGATGCACCTTTAAATGCTCTCTAGTTATACGTTAATTACAACTCTTCCGGCTTTAACTCATAACGCTAGACTACGAATGAAACAGAAAAACCCTTACCTTCAACAGCCAATGATACAATGCCTTGTGTGTCTTCAACTCCATACATGACATCACAGCGATACACCCCAGCATCACTCGCACGAAGCCTAGAGATAGTCAGTGAAGCGTCACCAGTCTCCTCCGAGTGACTCGGAACAGACACTCTGTCTTTGTAGCTTTGACCTATTTTGATGTTGCCATTTTGGGCCACCAGGACTGTGGTTTCTTTTGCATCTTTTCCACTTTTATCCACCTCAACCTTTGACCATTTGATTCGAAGATACTCAGCTGCATAGCTGGAGGCTATAGTGGGTGTGGTTGAAAAGAAGCATGGCAGGACTGAAGTTCTAGACAGGGATCCCTTTACCAGGGGTTTTTTTTCTGCTTTAACTAGAAAAAAGGGAGAGAGCGGGAGAGATCACTTTAGTGGAACAGCCAAGTGAGAAACAGGTAAGTTTTATTGTTATTTAACAATCGCAGACATGTGAAACCTGAAATTCAGGAGCCATAGCTGATTTATAAAAAGAATTATTAGCTCAAGCTAAAAAAACAAGGTTTTGCATCAATATTCTAGGCTGCTGATGGAGCCCTTTCCTGCTTAAGCAAATTTAATTCACTGCTCTCTGACTTGTTTTCTCTACTTGTTACAGTCACCAAGTAATTTACTTTTTTTCAGAACCTGTTTTGAATGTTTAGATAACAGAGGAAATGTTAAGAGCTATGTTTTTTGTGAAGTTCACAGGAGGAAGACCACTTTGAATGAAAGGTATTGAGTAACCTTGCTTCTAGTGCTGGCCAAAAGCATGTATAGAGGGAAGATAATGATATTTATATTTTGCCTTGCCTCACTGTAGTTTACTTGTTTGCTCCTGACCTAAGATTAAAACATAGCCCATGACTTCGCACACTTGACATCCCTTACTCTATTGTTCTTTCAAGGGTTAACTCTTTTTATACATATGTGCTGAAACAAAAACCTTTCCATTGATTTTTTTTTTTTAAATGGTCATTCTTTAAAAATTATTTCCTTGTAACCCCAGGGACTTTAACATATTGCAGAAAAACAGTATTACAGGATGTTAGAGCAAAGAAGGAAGTGCACAGAAAGTCCCTACTTGTCTCAGACTTGATATGATAGGACCTTTATCATATTTTTAATGAAATCTCCAGCTGCAAACATTTTACAGTGAATTGCTTCCATCTAACAGTATCCTGAGGGGAAAGTTGACTATTGTTCATCAAGCCTGCACACAGCAACCGTCATTTGTTAGATTTATTTTTTGACCTAATGTCATTTCACCATACATAATGGCCTAATGAAGATTAAAGGCTGCTGCACAACAGTACCTATCTTATCTCTTTCACTGTCCTGTACTCTTTTTTTTTTTTTTAAAAAAAAAACATGGAACATGCTGATTTTTAATTTGGTGTGAACTAGGATTCAAAATTTTAGAAGTACAGTAACCTCAAACGCTAGCCACCAGCAGACTGAAACACAAAATAGGAGACACTAGCTCATTAAAATTATCTAGATATCTAGCATAAAAAATTAAATCTGTCTCTAATGTGTAGAACACATTGTCTCTAAGTAGAAGGTATCGAGGAGAAAAAAAAATGCTCTTAAGTTTATTATATTTAACAGAGATAGATTATTTATTCAGAATAAATTATTAATAGCATTATCTAAAAATATTCAATACAGAATCATCAGCTTGATTATCCATAAAATACTGAAATAATATAATACTAGCTAGAAAAACACGAAAAATAAACAAATTGACTGACCAAAGAAGACCCACAAGTTTGAATGGAAGACCTCAGGTCCATTCCTAGCTAACTAGAAGTTATTGGGAATACAATATGGACACAAAAAATTACTGTAACCAAACTGATTAGACCAGTGAGAGTGTAACAACACGGGTAGTGCTCTGCCAAAGAAGCTGCGCTGCACCCTACATTCAGCTGGAAAGTTCACATGGAACAACACTGTCCAACTACGTCTACCAGCAATACGCTCACTCTCTGATTCAGGCATATGGTGAGATTTTCATTCTTCCACTAACATTGAAACAGAGACTCGTGATGGCACAACTAACATTTAGTAGTCAAACAAACCAATCACTTTATAGACTTCAGGCTCAGATCCAGCAAAAATCTATTTGTAAACCAGAGAAAGAAAAAAAACAGGTCTAGTAGAGAAATGAAGACCAAAGAATTCACAAGCCTTGAATACAAGCCTGCCATGGAGCTAATAACTGCCTTCAGTAGCCTGCTGATGCCAGTCCTGGGGGGATAATAAAGTCTACTGTAACAGAGTG
>JAOEGS010010554.1:0-12592 GCA_025447755.1 Corythornis vintsioides
ACCAGGACCCCCAGGTCTCTTTCTCCAGAGCTGCTCTCTAATACATCAGCCCCCAGCCTGTACTGATACATGGAGTTATTCTTCTCCAGATGCAGCACCTTACACTTGCTCTTGTTAAATCTCATTAAATTTCTCCCTGCCAAGCTCTCCAGTCTGTCCTAGAATGCAAATGATTGATTGGCATTGGATCTTCCAGGTTAATAATTTTCTTTTAAAACTGCACAAAGAAGCCTTTCATCTTGATTTCTATTCAGAATGAGGGACAATTCTTTGTCATTGAATAGGCATCTATACAGCTAAAAGACAGATGTAGTAGAAACAGTTGTGCTTCTTGGTATTACCTGAACTACCTAGGAGACTCAAAGCACTGATTCTGTGCTCTCTGTCTTCAGGGGCTAAAAAGAGATACAGTGATCATTTAAAAACAGCTTCAGAACATGATGTATAATGTCTTTTAGTGACTAAGGTAAGAAAAGTGCAAAATGATAAACAGCAATACCAGAAAAAAAAAAACCATTTAAAATAAATTTCAGCAATGTATATTGGAACTCATATCTGCTCTAAGCTGCTGCTGAGCTTTCATTAGAAATATATGGCCTTGTACTCCTACAAACCTAACCATTAATCTCTATCCGTCTCTGGTGAGTTAATCTGCATGATTGTTCTTTAATTTGAGAGCAGCTGTGACTAGATTAGGAATGATTATTCTTTTCTTTACCTCCTCTGTTTAGCAACTTGCTTCTAATTTACAGAAACAAGTAAGCAAGAAATTAATTAATTATAAAATAGAAAGTGAACTGAGGAGAAGAAGACAAGAAATAGCTAGTGTTTTTATCAGTCCTGATGGGGCTAGATTGCTCCTAGCTGGTTTGCTGAATATACAGGTTATGTTCTTGCATTCATTTTATTCAATACAGTAAGTAGGTAATCATAAGCAAATTGTGCCCCACCATAATTTTCCACTAAAGGGGCATCCTTTGCATGGTCACCTGCAGTAATTTCAGGAGGAAAAAAAAAATCGTGCTGAACTCACTAACAGCTGAGCAAAATATTTAATTTAAATTCTGGTTTGATTGAAATAAATACATATCTCTCTGTATTTGCCTTCTATCCCTGGCTGGCACTAGTAAACTACTTTCTCTTGAACTCAAGCATCAAACTGTACCAACTCTGACCAAGGCAGACTTGGACAGGGAGAAGAGATTCTGTCACCAGGGATTTTGCTGTATGAAATCATGTTCACTCTGAGGAAGAAGAACCAATGGTCTGGCCCACGTGCCCCCTGGCAGCTTCTGAAAAGCTTTAAGTCATCAATTTAAGGAAGACTTTATAAGCTGAGTTGAAGGATGTGGTTGACCTGCAGCTTTTTCTACAGTCCTCTAGGCAGGTTGTTGGAGTGTCAGAATAGCATGGAGACTTGCATTGTAGACCAGGAACTGTTGCTTCTCTACTTTCTTTTCATGCTTCCTTAGTTTTTGCAATTCCTGCAAAGTGTTGCAATTTTTTTAAAGTATTTTAAATTATTATTTCTGATTGAATAGTGACTATTTTTTGGCTCCTTCTATTTTAGCTGCTGATGGTCTACATGTGGCTCATTAATCACAGTGTTTGCTTTATGTTTCCAGCTCTGAAAAGAGTAAGTTTCTGAAGTGCTCCAGTTTGCTTTGAAGTGGACCAAGTGACCCAGCATGGTTTTCACTGTGGTCCATGAGTATCTATAGAGCTCCAGATCCATTAGTGCTAGTTTATGCCAAGCACTCAATGTGTTTGCAAAGGGAAGGGAAGGCATCTGCCTGGGGAACAAAACGTAAAGTGTCTGTAGTACCATCTATGAGTTCACTGGGCAACCCACATAAAAGCTAAGACATTTAACAGGTGACTATATATGTAAGCATTTTCAGATTGATTCCTCTCCTTGTGACTTCAATATGAGTTCTAGTTGTGGGAACACCATGTACAGGTACAGGTTAGGGGTAGACCCACTGGAAAGCAACTCCATGGAGAAGGACCTTAGTGTCCTGGTGGACAGTAAGTTATCCATGGGACAGCAATGTGCCCTTGTGGCCAGGACAGCCAATGGTATCCTGGGGTGCATCAAGAAGAGTGTGGTCAGTTAGTCCAGGAAGATTCTCCTTCCCCTCTCTGCACCAGTGAGACCACATCTGGAGTGTTGTGTCCAGTTCTGGTCTCTCCAGTTCCAGAGGCACAGGAAAATACTAGAGAGAGTTCAACGGAGAGCTACAGTGATGGACTGGAACATCTCTGTTCCCTCTGAGGAAAGGCTGAGATTTCTGGGGCTGTTTAGCTGGAGAAGACTGAGGTCATCTTATTAATGTTTACAAATATCTGCAGAATGGATGTCAAGTAGAAGGGGCCATACTCTTTTCAGTAGTCCCCTGTGACAGGACGAGAGGTGATGGGAGCAGGTGAAACACAGGAAGTTCTACGTCAACAGGAGGAAAAACTTCACTGTGAGAGTGACAGAGCCTGGAACAGGCTGCCTAGAGAGGCTGTGGAGTCTCCTTCTCCAGAAATTTACAAGACGAACCTGTGGATCTGTTCCTGAGTGGCCTGCCCTGGGTGATCCTGCTCTGGCAGGGGGGTTGGTTGTACTCAATCATATCCAGATGTCCCTTCCAACCCCTAACATTCTATGATAATGGCCTAACTTGCTGTGAGAAAGGAATAAAGGCTCATTTAGTCAGGAGAAAAGCTGTTTGCAACTATGAGATTCTTGTGCTGTCTTCGGGGGTGGAGATTCCCAGAACATTCTGTGTTGACTGAACTAACAAAATAAAACAGTTCTTGCATAAATCTTGAAGGCCACGGTGTCCAAGCGAAGACCTTTGCCTAATTAACAGCAAAAAATTAACATTAAACTTTATACTCCTAAATATAGTAATGAGCCTAATGGAGTACATGCTAAACATGTATTACTATGTACTCAACTCTCCACCCAAATCATTCTAAACATGACTTAAAAGGCAGGGACAGATGGGATTAGGATATAAAGTCACAAGGACAATACCTCTTGGAGATGTCATGAGATGGTCAACAGGCTTTACTCTCCTTCCTTCTCCCAACAGGGACGCCTTCTTGGTAAGAATTGCACCTCAATATACAGTGTACCTTTCTCTAGCATTACTATTATCTAAATAGCTCTGTTTCTCAGGCCTGAGCCTCCAACTGGGTCAGATGTTACCCAGGAAATACTAACTTCAGCTTGATGATCCTTTTTTGCAGTCAGTGCATTTACCAATGACAATTCCAAACTTACTGGATCTGCCACTTTAATAAATCAAACCTATCAATTTCTTACTTTTAAACTATCTCAGTGCAAGCCCTTACCCAGGCTCCAAGTCAAAACTGTTGAACTTTTTGACTTCGCAAAACTGCTTAGTTCAAGCCCTTGGGCTCTGCCAGGCAAATATCACACCCTTCACACAACTCTAAGTAACTGTATTTAAACAAGTGGACTGAAGCTTAGGGAACCATCTTGCTTGTAAAATATTGGTGTTTTCATAAGTAACATAATCTTTTGCAAAGGCAAATAATAGCTCTGTGAGTGAGGAGAAACAATTAATTAATGGGAGAAGCCAGCTTTTAATGAGTCATTGCCCAAACTTGCCCAGAAGACAAGGGAGTTGATGGGAAGCACTTCACAGCTTCTAATCCTGTCCCACTCACTAAGTCTAACAGCATTTTCAGCCTTTTATATTCTTCCTGGGAAGCTGTTCTTAGAAAATAATTTTTCACTTCCTTTCTGTCTTCTTCCTCTTAATTTCTTCTTTACCTACTCAGATATATTTTTTAATTAGTTTTTCCTTCTGACTAGAAGATATCATTTAGGACAAGTAGCTGCATTCAAGTATTTCTTACAAATTTAACTCTCTTTGTGCAAAACCACAAAATTCTGCAGCCTTAAAAAAAAAAACTGCTTGCTTTCATTTCAAATGAGATGCCCCAGTAATGTACCTGTTAAGGGATAGGACAGGTTATTGCCAAATTACAGTTTATGTAGCTACATATTCCTCTTAATCAGTCACTCATCTAAAAGTATTTACCCAGTGCCATAGATTTAATGCCACATATTTGGGTTTCATAGTACTTACTGTTATTTGTGCCTTAGGAGACTGAAGTGGCTCCCCATAAATTGGACCGAACTACAAGAGTTTCAGATTAAATTATTTACATTAAAATATTTTTAATTTGAATGTATGAAAAAAACCCAAAAACAAACAAAACAAAAAACCCACAAACCAACAAATCAAACAACCAAACTACAAACCAAAACAACCTTTCCAACATGATGGTGAGGGACAAGATGTTGGGTTTTCCAGCTCAGTGATTTCACAGAATCAGCTTAGCAATTCTCCAGTGCAGTGACTTCAGTGTCTCATGATTCAGCCTTGCTGAGTTGCTGGTACCGCTGCAAAAGATCTAAGAAATCTCTTAGGTACATGCTTTGCCTAAACATACAAACAGGCTTTAACTGTAGTATATGAGATACTTGTCAGTAAGACAAATGAATAGGATATAAACCAAGGAGCAGATTGTGACAGGTGGATTTCTTTAGAACTGTTTGTCTCTTGCATCATAGCAAATTTCTAACTTCCATTGCAGAATCAGAATAGCAATTTACCTGATTATAGTCGGGTAGTTATGACTTTTCTTCTTGACAAAGAAGAAGAAATCTGCCTCATACCTTAAGCATGGGTGCATCCAGCACTAAAATTCTTCATACATCTTTTAACTATATCTCAAAGTGTTATTACTACCCTGACAAATAATTAAGAAACAAATTTTATTTTAAAACTTCTATCCATTTGTTATAAAGTTTTAATAATGTAGTACATAACAAATATCAAAAGCATCAGTTCTCCTCTCTTCTTCTGACTCACATAATTTTGACCTAAAAAAAACCCCATTAAATATTTATTGAGTGGTCTAAATATTTGATTGTAAAATGCAGTCGATTATCTCACAGTTCATTGATTTCTGTAACTCTGACTTAACTGCTACCAAATTTTTCTCAAACTTTCAGTCACAATATGGGGAGGAAGAGGAGAAAGATACCTTTAAGTAAAGCACTAAGGATATAAAAATCCTCTTGAGACTCTGTGCTCTTAATCAGAGTCTAGTGGGAAAGCCTCTGTTGGAAGAAAATCTGTGTAGGCTAAGGGGAAGAAAACAAAAAGGAGAGGGATGTATAGAAGGCATATTTAGGAATCATGCTCCTGTGGCTCTCACTGTGGTGGTCATTGGAAGCACTAAGTCAAATAGGTAGGTCTAATCTGGAAAGTAACTACAGTACTCAATGAAATTGATGATTTTGAAGTTGTTTCTCATCTCAGTTACCATTTTTATGGTTTTGAACAAGTCCTTCTAAAGGACAAGAGAATCCATTACATCAAACAGGGAGAGAAACACTGGGGTTACTGACATGTACCAGATTTGTTGTTTTCTCTCCATAAAATCAATTTTTCACATTTTAATAGGTGTTCTCATTTATTTTTTCTTTAAATTGACTGCATTTGTTTTTATTTTTTGTAACAGGTAATTTCATTATGTTTGGTCCCAGATTTTTAATCCATATCACCTCAGACACTTCAGAGGTGTCAAAGAGTAATTAGTTTCTTACTAATGCAGAGCTAGCCTGGATTACAATGACTGATCTGAAGTTAAACAGTCTAGTAACTCATTTACAACTTCTTGAATTCCTTATTTTGCCACCATTCAGTTGTTTAGTTCTTGAATGTTTTCTTATTTTCCAGAGTAGTGAATTTTTGTTAATAATGCTTATCTCCCAAGTTCAAATACACAGTAAAATTTTAGCCTTTCTACAGCATATTTCTCTGAATAAATTACTTGAAAGATGTTCTGCACATAAAACGTACTTCAAAAGGTTAAATAATGGCATATCTATTTTCTGCAGCTATATCAAACATTAACTTTTGTTAATATTGATAAAGGAAAGGAAGGAAAATTGCCAAGGACCAACCATAAGTACAGTAGAATAAGTATTTTATATATATATCTTTTTTTGTAAATCTTTAATTTCCTCATACAGTTCTAGGTCCCTCTATCTCCTTTAACAGTGTATTTTCATGGTCTGTTGAGGGAAATGCTACAAAAGTAGGTAGAATATGGACAAGGACAATTTACTTGACAGTCAAATTCTAATCTTTGAACTCCTGTGAGTGACTAAAACATGCTGAGATGGAATTTGATAGAACTCATTAACTTGAAGGAAAGCATTCACGAAACAATCCGTTGACTCCTTGATAATGAAAATTAAAGGAAACAAAGGCTATATCAGACATCTCAAAAACTCAAACAGGTTTAAAAGACTACTTTGAAAGATAATTCAAATACTTTGGGAAAAAATGCTATTTTTGCTACAGCAAAAGATGCTATCCATGGACAGAAATCTAGTTAAAAGGCTAGGAAAATGAGGGCAGCTGACTTAAAAAGTGTGAAGTGCAGTAGTCTTCTGTGATAGGCTTTGACAGTTTTATTAATGACCTGCAGAGCTAATTAATAGGATGCTAGAGAAACAGCACTTTTCCAAGCTTGGAGAAGTTGTGATTCTGCCTGTGACAACCAAAATGCTAGCAGGTGTAGATTAGGACAGTCAGAAGCACTTATAAAATGGTGTAAAACATTATTGCCAGTTAACTGTATTCCTGGCACACGTATTTGCATGTCAAACCAGGCAATAAAAGCAATGCTAAAATCCACCCAGGCTTGCACTTGTGACAGGCTGCAGTGGTAATAGACCAAAAGGTACAAAAATAAAGCCCAGTGCCTTTAAACCAGTAGGTCTTTATAGAGGGTTCTGACGAGACTGTGTAGGCCTCTGGATCTTGGCTGCTTCTACTCAGGGAGTTACTTGCAGACTAGAAGGAATACAGAAAGAATAACAAAAGCTGACAAAAGCAGTTTATTTATTGCAACAGAGGTAAAAATTATGAGGGTAGGTCATGGCTGGCCCTCTGAAGCTGTGTACAGAGTGATGATATCACACATTGGTTTATTTGTATGTTATCTACCGATTACATACAAAAGTTAGCTTTCCTAACTACAAGAGAACAATACGATGCCCTTTCTGTGAGACAGATGTCTACTTAGGAGAATGATGCTGACCTATATGAAAAGATAATGTTTGAGAGAAGCTTCTCAACCTTCAGAGGCCTCTTTTTTTCACTCAGGTTTCTTTTATTTGCAGGGCAGCTTTAGACCACAGCAGCATCTTGCAGCTAAAAATGTATGTGGATGTTGACGAAGCTATTGTAAATGTCTGCAAATACTTGAAAGTTGCAAATAGAATGGGGAGAGATGCCAATAGGGGATTGTATCAAAGCGAGGCTTTCACAAAATAGGCAATCTCAAAAAGCACATTGACTAACAACATTTAGCAGTGTTCTGAGTATAATGGAATTGCTGATACCAAAACTCTGTACATACCAAGACTCTCCTAAGCTAACAAAGGATGATGAGAAATAGACAGTTTGGAAAGCTTGTTAGTACCTTTTAAAAGCTTTCAATTATTGCATGAGAAAACTCAAGTAGTTCTATTCAGAAGTTCAGAGTCAAATTATAGCCCTTTTTTTCTGACGAACCATTTTCAGACATCTTGAAGGAAGTGTGCTGAGCAACTGTCTGGAAAAATATCTTTGCAAAAAACCTACAGTTAGATATTCATGAAAAAAGACTTTTTTTTTTTTTTTTTTTTTTTTAAGCAAATGGCATTTCTGTAACTGAGACATGATAGAATAGCACAGGCAAGAGTTTTAGCATACCTGACAAACACTGTAAATTCACACACCAAGATTTCAGTTGCTTTATATAAATATTCTTCAAAATTAAAAATAACTGTGGACAGTAAAGAGTCTTTCCTATAATGCTTGCTCTCTTTGAAAAAAACACTTTGATTTCATTGAGAAAAAATATAGAGAAAATGTCTGGCAAAGAGGAAGCACCAGTCATTGCAATGCAATACCCACTCACTGGAAACAGGAGGATGACCAGTATTAGCCACACAACAAGGATACAAAAACAATCGGTAGCATTAAAAAGCTGTGATTTTTGTAACCCTGGTAGTACATCTCAGACCCGAAGTGGACTAATACTGTCAAGCCAATTCCTAATTTATGCATCCACAGTAGTCTTGAAAAAGCAGTCTCCTCTCGCCCAGGAGAGCAGCTCCAGTGCAGGCCAGTCCGCACCAGGGAAGGGCCGGCGAAGGGCCCGGCCGAAAGCCGCTGCCAGCGAAGACTGTGGGGACCCAGCGGGAACATTCTGGAGCATTCTCAGAAGCGGGAGAAGCTGCTGTGCTAGGTGCAGGGAAAAAGTGGATTTACATTCGTGCTGTTGCTTAAATAACTGCTGTGATCCAGAGCTGCCCCAACCACCCTGGACAGTACTAATGGGGAAGCTGTGCCCTTTTCTGCACGGCTACAAAAACATCTACTTAGGCATTTACAAGATATAGGCTTTCATAGGCCTTTGGTTTCTCCAGGATTAGGTAGTAGCTCAGCAGTGTCACAGGGCTCTCAGAGGCTTTTGCAGCTGTTGTAGTTTGCAGTCTGGTACCACTAATATGCCCATCTTGGATCTTATCAAGGCGGACAGTTTTTCTTGTTTTTGAGCCTACTGCTGAACAAGAACCAAATCCATTTTCTTCCCTTCCAAAACACTGAGTAATTTAAGAGATGCCAGTAGGATGAACTAGTGAATTCTTTATTTTGGGTTGTTGCTATAGCAACGCACTCAACATTTACACCAATGAGCTGAAGGTGAGCTGATAGGTTGTTTTTCCCCTTGTAGAATGGCCAGACATCGCAAAGCAATATCTCGTCCACTGGGGCATAAAGAACATAATCTTGTTTACTGCATGAAGAGTTGAGGACACATTACCAAAAGCTGAGGGTGGCTAATATGTCTGTAATTGTTCTTTTGTACATATCAGCTGACAACAGGCCAGGATGATGAAAATTAACAAAAAAGAGTTTGTACTTTAGTTACATTATTTGTATGACAAAGAATGAAAGACAGTAGGGGTTAATAATGTGGAAATTTCCAGCTATGTATGCACAGTTTCCACAAATCTGTCTTTTATTCACTTTGTTATGTTTTATTTTCACTGATAAAGATCTGTTGATGGCTCATGTGTTAGGGATGCAATAGTTACACAGCTGTGTTCAGTTGAAAATTATTTTGCTTTACTCTCTTTAGACTTTTCATGTTACTGATAAATATCTACCTATACATGTAGTTATAGCTATGATGGAGAACTGCACTTGGGCAACTATGTAGACTTGTTTTCAATTCATGTTATCTATTTGGAGACATTTCATTGTGGCTTGATTTTTATTATGAAAGTTATCTGTAAAGTCAGTGGTAGAATGAGAAACAATGCTAATTATTTGAGGGACAATAAAATGGGCTGAGGGGAGAGAAGACTATCTCAATTAGATATTCAAAATTAAGTAGCACAAGTCTCACCCCTGAAAAAAACCCCAAAACCTCTTAGCAGTTTTCTTCAGAATATACACTGGAGCACTGTTACATTTTTATTGTGAGAAGAATCTTAAATGAAACTTGTTGGGCTTGTTGTGCACCACTAAATGATACATCAAATTGTGCAAAATTTATGGATCACTTCACACACTCTCTTTTGTGGATAGAGACCAGTTCCCATACTATGTGTCATTTCCATGAGCAAGAAGAAGCACTCTGTCCATTCCTGTTTGAGGGCCTCTGAAATATGCAAGGCTGAATACCAAGTCTTACTTGGTGCAGTAAAGTAGCAGCAAAAAGATAACTGTCTTGATATTTGGAAGGCTTGTACCAGGCTGAGGCCCAAGGCTGGTCACAGGTGAGGTTGCAGTCATGAGAGAGTTCTCGAGGCAGAAATGAGATGTCAAGACAAAGTGTGGTCAACATTGCAAAGGCAGCGCACAGACCTACCTGCAGCAAAGCATGGGAAATTGTTAATAGGCAGTAGAGAGACCAGCTCTTTCTGCTGGTGTAGCTGCAACAACAAGGGGCCATGGTCTAATCCCAGCTCTTGAACCAATATGAACTTCCTTTCCCAGCAGATAGAGCCAGAAGAAGTATCTTTTTCTTGTTAGAGCACCCTGATGAATAAGCAGAAGGCAAAAGGATTCTGCTGTGCAGCAGAAACCATTACGGAATGGGTTTCCTTTGCCTGACTCTGCTTTTCCCAGTAAATTCTCCCTGAGATTTTGCTCTCTGTTAGGAAGAAACTTATTATAATAGGGACGAGTGAAGGGCTTAAGTTCTACCTTGACAAGGTTTGTAGAGGAGCATTTTTAGGTATGGAAAATTGTTCTTCAAGCAAGAAGAGTTTAGATTAATAGCTGATTTTTGCTGATTGCCTTTTCCACTAGGCAGACTCCTGATCTCCCATTTAAGAATACATTAGCTACTGCTTTAGCACAGACTTCTTCCCACACAGTGAATTCTCATCAGCTCACAGAAGCAATACATTTCCCATCAAGTGTGCTGGATTTGGCTGGGACATCAAGTCTCAATTTTAATGATTTTTAATAGACTTTGCTTCTTTGCCCAAACATCACCCCCAGTGCCTCCCCAGCAAGCTGTATCAAGGTAAAAAAGGACTTTCTCTTTCAAATTAATTCAGTTAGCACAAACTCCTGAAAACCTGAAGTATCAAAATCAATTTGGATTTTGTACAACATTTGCAGTGTTAGATATGGTGGGTGGCTTGTCAGCAATGCTCAGACACACATTTCTGTGTCTGCACATAGACTATAATCCTTGTGAAAGTGCAGATGAGATGCTGTCCTGGAACACTACCAGGTGTGTTACTCTCTGCAATAGAAGAGAATATGAGACTGTAAAAGATGAGTGCTATTTCACTTGAAGAAAGCCTTTGCTGAACTACAGCTCATTACAACATACCCTCAGACTGTGCTGTTTAGATGAAACCTGTTCCTGTTCCTTTATATACTTATTTTTATACTCGTTCTTGCTTCATTTTCAGTAATCACACATTGCTATCCACTTTGGTGATGTTCTATTGAAAAAGAACTATTGAACTTCATAAGATCTGACTTAAACACTCTGTTACACTTTATATAAGCAGGTCAAAGACACAGGCTAATTTAAGTGGATACAATGCTATAGAGTCTTACTGGACAGAAAATATTTAAAAAACCACACCAGTCTTCTGTTCCACCATGTCACTGTTTAGGGTCAGGGCAACCCCCAGACCGATAACAGATGCTCTCTTTTAACCCCCCTCCCTCCCCAAAGGGGAGAGAAAAGGAATAAGGGAGAGAGACTTAGTGATTAGAAAAGGAAACTAGAACAATTTAATTAACTATGAAAATGAAATATATACAAATATGTACAAAGCCAGTACTGAACCCAACCCCCCCCTGATGGTACATCACCCTCACTGATGCTGTGGAGGAGCTGGACTCTGGCACTGGGTCTCAGGAGTGAACAAAAAACAAAACAACAACATGAGAGCCAAAGCAAAAGGGAGAGACCGGAAGCGAAAAGGGCCGAATCTCCGGACCGCCCAACTTTATATACTGGATATGCCGTCTATGGGCTGGAATACCTTGGTCAGTTTGGGGTCACCTGTCCTTTCTGCCCCTCCCCGCAGGTGCAATCTTCCACTTTTCTGCATCCCTCAGTGAAATACACAAGTTCTAGCAATGGCCTTGGTTTGCATTCCATCCCTGGTAGTAACTCTAAACATGAAATGTTATCACTGCTAGAAGCAGACACTGTCTGCAAAACATGCTGCTAACTCCAGAAAGCGCAGCCAGTTAGAAAACCTGAGCTGATAAAGTAAAATCACTGAACAGAATTTGTTTGGTTTTCACCCAAACCAGGACACGCCAGAAAGTTGTTGTCACCAGTTCAGTTTGATTTTTCTGTTTTCTACCTCTTGGTTTTGTCCACAGGCTCTACGGAGGAGCAAGAGCTCTGCAAGCCTCTAACCCCACCTTGCTGGCCTCACCCAAATACTCACATTTCCCCTTAGAAGCAGTGGCCTTTCCATATGCAAGTGAGGATGAAGCTGTTGCCTTGTCTACTATTCTCACTTTTCCTGAGTAACCTGTGCCAACATGTTTGCTATTTTGTCATAGTCTCTACGTGTGAATTTGCAACTAGCTTTTGTTTATTTGGGTGGCATTTTGCATGCAGAGGTATGATTATGATGATTTAGTCCCAAAAGGAAAAATGATCTCAGTGAAAGGAAGCATCCTACCTGACTCCAGCTGTTGTCAAGTATAGGATAATTCTCTAGATCCACAGTATGAGATTTGGTAGAACCATCCAGCTGTTTTGTTCACATTTGGTAAACATGAATTAATCAGCTCATGCCATGGTCACTATTAATTGCAGCTCTTGACTAGATGTGAATCGAGGTAAGAGACCTGGGTGTCCTGGTGGACAGGAGCATGGCCATGAGCCAAGAATGACCCCTGGCATTGGCCAAGAAGGCCAACGGCATCCTGGGATGCATTAGGAGAAGTGTGGCCAGCAGGTCAAGGGAGGTTCTCCTCCCCCTCTACTCTGCATTGGT
>JAOEGS010010554.1:22711-35592 GCA_025447755.1 Corythornis vintsioides
AAACATTAAATATACTAACAGATGAAAATTGCTAATGCTTTATCATGTTCAGCTTTTCATTGGCAGTGACTGGAATCAGCTGTGAATTAAGTTATTGCTGCTCATCTTGGTCTTCATGTCCCTCAGTCTCTGCAAAGGCCTAAAGGGGCTTAGGGAAGTGAAGTGCTCTGCTACTGGGCTGGGAAAATGGAACTGTGGAGTCCTTTGAGAACTTGCTTAGAGTGAAATGTTGATATGTTCAGCCTGAAGTCATCCTTCACTATTGCATTTGCTAGTTAAGAAACTTTGTAAACAGCTAAAAATGTGTGACCTAATCTAGGTGATCCTGCACTGGCAGGTGGGTTGGACTAGATGATCTTCTAGGTCCCTTCCAACCTCTAACATTCTGTGATTCTGTGAGTCTGTGATTCTGTGACCAAGAGGTAAATTACAGGCTGGCTCTCTAATTCTCTATTTGCACTGATTCCTAACCTGAACCAAGGTTCACCTAGAAAATCTATCCAAGGTAAACATATAGGACTAACTTGGAGAACCGATAGTATTTTTTACCTTTGACCACCCATATTCTAAAGGTATGTCCATCTTACTGCACATAATTTCTTTTCCTCACAACAGTAGCCTTTCTGGTTTTATACCCTCCCAGGCACAGGTGCATTTCTAGAACTGCTCTAAAACCATGCAATTTAATGTTTATTCATCATGAGAAAAGCTTGATGTGATATGACACCTGATATGACAAAATCTGCTTCAGATGCTTGAAAAATTCCCCAATATATTCCTTATACATTCTAAGAGGGATGTTATACTTGGTATCTCATCTCAGCATGTTTAAGCCATAGCTAATTATTTTGAAAACTATTAGATATTTGGTTAGCCCAAATTCTGAAGACTTTTGAAGAAAATTCTTATAGCTTAACATTCACTGTTTGAAGTTTAAGTAGCAAGTATTCTCCTTTCCCCTGTGCTACACCATCCCGCTTCACAACTAAGATCATACAGGAAATAATAATAATGAAAATTGTTTCCTGAAGATTTCATATAATTTCCTTGAACAACATAAGGCCTTTGAAATGAAAATAAAACCCAACTATCTAGTCTTCCTAGCTGTCAGACAGTTACAAACTATATTTATTTGTATGTACATATGTTTTAGCTCTGCAAAACAAACCCAGATAACAAACCAAGGTTAAACATTTGGCTCAAAAGTTGTCTGACCTTGTCAAGTGGTGAGGTTTACATGGAGCATGGATGTATAGGTATGCCAGAGTAAATGTTTTGATTTTTGGAGTAATAAAGCAGACTGACTGCTTTTTTTTTTTTTGTGATCCACACCTTTGTGCCTTTTGAGCCTAAGCAGGCAGGCAGCTAGAGGCTGATAATGACAAGGAATTTCAGATTTATTAATATCTTTGGGTTTATGATACAGATTACCTGGATTTATCTGAGAGAGGTACATCCAGTGGAAGAACTCGTATAAGTGCTTTTGCAGTGGGTGTTGTCACATGCACAGCCTATAACAAAGACTTGAAAGTCATTGGCTTCCCTGTAACCATGTGACCAACTGGATCTATCATCGTAATATTTAGTGAAAGCCTCAATCTTCAGTGTAGTTTAATCTAGTTTGTACTTTATGCCATTGTTTATCTTAATTTGTCAACTCTTCTGTGGTACTGCCACCATTGAATATTTAACTAGAGTGGAATTTAATATTAGACTCGAGGGTTAATTGCTTTCCTAGTTGTCATATCTTTCAGCACTCAAAAATGTATTTTGATTAGAATGAATGCTGACAGACCCTCAATGTTAGATATGCTGTCTCACTAACCTAATGGTCTTTGCATTGTCTTTGCAGTACAAGTTGGCTTCATGTTTAAATACAAACCCTTCTTGAACTGAAGACGTGGGGGTTCACAGTTATGGCACATTAACTCTGTAGCATTTACTGATTTGTTAGGATCATTATGCATTCATCTTTTGACAGTGTAGTAATTTTGGAAAAGCTTTTTATAATCTACCTGTCTTATACATATAAAGACAAATCTGTGCACAAAAATGAAACATGATAACCTAATTTTAATTCTAAAAGAAAGAAAATAGGGTTCTTACAGATGTACAGAAGGTTTATTTAAATTTATCAGCATACAAATTCAGCCAAATTTGAGTCCACTGTGTTGAGATTAAGAAGCACAGTTTTATGGCTGAGCTGGGTCTTAACAATAAAGATAAATCTTAACAGAAGCAGTTACTTGTCATAAACGGACATATCTATATTCATCTTCATTGGGCTTCTATCTTCCCGTTACAGGGGTGTGACAGTTAAACACTACTTAAGAGCTTGTTACCTTTCACTAAGGTGCTCTGAACTGCCAAGAAAGACCTACAAAGATTTCTAGATGTGCATACCAGAGCTGCCAAAAACCTCCTGCCTGGTAGGATTTGCGGTGGCATGAGGACTCACTATGAAGCACAATCAGTTGATTGGCCATGATTTGCAAAGTAGACGCTGTTCATTAGTGGAACCAATGAAGATTGAGATGTTAAAAGAGAGTATTTTCCTGCCAGCTTTCAGAGCTGCAAGGGAATATGAAGAGGAAAAGTGAGCCTTTAGAATTTCCATTCCTCATCATTACAGCTAGATCCTTAGAAATGTAAAGAAAGCAGAGGGTCAACTTTGATGACTTGCCAAAGGCTGCCTTTTACAGCAGTCATTGCCTCAGATGGTTCAGTCATACCATGGTGCTTTTCTTCGGGTATCATTTTGAGAGAAGTCTAATCACTAGGCTCTTATGACCCTATTTAGCCAAGATTTATCAGAAGTTTGATTCCTTCTCATACAAGAAAAATCCCAGTCTTTTCAAAAGTGCAGAGCAATGAACACAAGCAGCACCACTGTCTTCTAGTGGTGGAAGCCATATGTCCCTTCTTTCACAGCTCTGTGCACAAGAGGACTTGGTACTACCTCTGAAGACTTGTCAGGCTGTGTGAGAAGCATCTATCTTCTCCTTTCAGCCTTCAGATCTTATGTCTTCTTGTTTGGAGATACAACCTCCTTCCTTACTGCAGACCATCAGTTTTTGACCCTGAACCTTTAGAAGCATTGAATGGACAGCTACATTTTAAAACAAGCACTAGTTACCAGACATGGTAGCAGTAAGACTAATAATTGGTCTTAAAGTCTTTATTTTGAAGTTGGTGAGAGAGAAGAAAACAGACAAGTATAGCTTAATTTCTATTTCCTCTGCTCAGAAGCTAGTAGATAAAAAGGAGAGAGTATGATGGTTCTTTAAACATCCATGTTTAATGGATGGTAGGGTGAATTTTCAGTCATGCTCTTGTTCCTTATCCTTGAAGGAGAGTTTCAGCTCAGGCAGAAGGATCACTAGACCTAAGTATTTAGCAAGGGCATATCAACACAGGATTTTTCTCTGTTCTACAAGGCTCTAGAAATTCCTAGTGCTTTTGTATATTAGGGTGACATGAGCCAAACAAAACCATTTGTTTAGTTATTTGACAGAATGCCACATATCTCAGGAGTTCATGCAAGAAAGAATAATTAAGATGTCCTGTCTTAGTAAATTTGAGATACCTGAGGAAATGATCTTTGGGAGTGAGTTTTTGTGCCTTTCTGACCAGACCCTGCACATTTAGAAAAGGCTGAAAAAAACTTTTAAAATATGAGGTAACTGAGCCATTAATCTTTCAGGATGAACAAACCTTACATTTTCAAGCTTGATGTACTTCCACTTACAGATTATAAATTTTAAACTCCATTATGACATTTTAACAACCTTAATCATTTCTTGTGTTTACATCTTCCTGTTAACATGCCCTGGGATTTGCAGAATTTACACTACTGCCACAGTTCTAGGTGAACCTGCCATGGCAGGGGGACTGAAATAGATGATCTCCAGAGGTCCCTCCAGTCCCTATCATTCAGTGATTCTCTGATCAGTAGCACACTTATTTTCATTAGCATTTCAAATTCTGGGAGAACAATGTGGTATACTATTATCTCCAAGTACTATATAACACTGAGAAAAGCTCTAACATATCTAAATACTATCTTTGCCAATCTGCATTTTAGATAGCAGTTGTGATTTCTTCTGTTTTACATATGTTCATTGTTTGGGCTTGTATCTGTTCCATGCTGCAGTGAGATTTTATGCCAAGTGGTATATGTCTGAATATATTTACAATTTATTATTTATTTAAGGATTCTTGGCAAGATGTACTTTTTTTTTTTTTCTAGTTCAACAACATGTCACAAGCCTTCTCTCTGTTCTTGGAACAGACAGTTTAAAATGTGAGAATTTGGTTAGAACTGAACAGCTTCTATTTTCTTTTAATGATACTTTCCAGTATATACCCAGAGGTAGCTGTAAAAGCACATTACAAGTGAAAGCAGGTATCTTCAGAATAATTTGTTTTGTCTGAAATTGGACATTCTTGAGGGGTTGTAATAACACAATTTCCTTTTTGATGTAGTACAATGATAAAATATATATTGCATCTCATGGTCCCTAAACAGTTAAGCAATCGTCACTGCACTGACACATTGTCTGGAGCAAAACACTCAGTGGAGCTGTGGGATGCCCGTGTTTGCCTGCAGAAATAAGAAATAGTTTTCAGATTCATCAGAGGAATAAGACTCAGATTTTTTTTCCCAAGTAGCTTCTTTCAGTAAGACATCAGCTCATCGAAATATATTGATGTGCAGTTATTACTTCTGCCTTAAAAAGAAACAATGACATGACCTGTGCCAGTCTCTTCACACTCAAGTACTGTAACGTAGAGTCTTACTCCTGAATGAATTATTTGTACTGGTGTAGATGACAATCTCTTGCTTTAGGCTTGTGATATCCCAATCATAGCCCAGTGAACACAACATAATTCTTTAGGTCAAAGGCAATGGGTGAAAACTAGGATCCATTATGCATGAATAGCTTAGTCAGTTTGTTCTCTAAAACAGGCTCTTGAACCTATGCCACCATCTTCTTGGAGAAAAGTACAAGTTGCTACTCAGCTGCCTTTGGGGATTATTGCTGATTTTGTTTCTGATGTGTATATGTGGTTCTCCTATAAATCAGGTGACAGTACTGCATGACAATTGGAGGATGATCCTTTAAAGGGAACACAATGGCAATGAAAATTGCCTTAGTTCTTCTGCTTGGAGGTTTGAAGCGCCACTTGATTAAATCAGCCTCAGGTACACTGGGAGGCTAGAGTTTTACTCCCTCCAAAACACCTAACAATGCTAAGTCCCCAACTGCAAAGCATTACATAGCACTGTAATTTTAAAGGAATGCATATATTGCAAGACAGATGCTCTGCAATTTATGAGTCTTCTTTAATGAAATTAGATATCTGATCTTCTCAATTTAAATGCATGCTTAAAAATCCACACTTCAGCCAACTAAAATCACATCCTTATTTGCTGTTCAGCTTGCTTTTAGGGAAGATAAATGCAGTCAAACAGTTTTGCAGTCTGTTCACTGAGCGAACTATGCTGGTTAGAAAGTTTATAAAGTTACCAGGCCCATGGGTGGATCCACAATGTCACCATGTTAGAGATGGGAAATAATGTCCTATTAATCAGTATGTTCCTGTGTCTTTCTCTGTTGCAGTAGGAGGACTGCAGTCTGTAGCCTTCTCTTATGAATCTGTTTTTTGAAGATAATGGGCTACCCCGACCCCCTCAATGTTGTCGTCTTCCCACACATCTCTCAATCTTAGCTGCCTGGCCCACATCACCCTTGTGCAGCCTCTTGCACACACTGCTACCAACAGACTTTCTTTGAGCACAAAAGCATGTTCTACCCCAATGGTCCCTTCTCCGGCTTTCACACTGACTCCTCGTCCTCAGTACCTCCAGCTTTCATAGAATCATAGAATTGTAGAATGATTTGGCTGGAAGAGACCTTCAAGATCATCAAGTCCAGCCATTAACCCTACACTGCCAGGGGCCCTAAACCATGTCCCCCAGCACCACGTCTACGCGATTCTTAAACACCTCCAGGGATGGGGACTCCACCACCTCCCTGGGCAGCCCATTCCAATGCCCAACTACCCTCTCTGTAAAGAAATTCTTCCTGAATTTCGTATCATGAACCCTCCCTCACCACCCTTCAGGGAGCCCTCAACAGATGGCTGTCTTAGGCAAGAAACCTTCTGAGGCTTTCTAGTACATAATGTCCTGATGCATGCAAAGAACTGTAAATTAATTGGCAACAATCAGTTCCTCCCAACATTGTTTCATGGTTTTTAACTACCCTCAAATTTAAACCCTGATTGAACATTTTTTAAGTTAACGAAAAAAATTAATTTTGCAGATATTTTTTATTTTATGAGACTAACAGAAGCAAGGATATATTTTAGAGTTGTAACTGAAATACACTGACTTTTTTTTTCCCTTGCCCCTTCCAACCTAATAGAAACTGCATCATCCCAAAGGTATATTCTCTGTTGCAAGAAGACCCCTATTCATTTGGATTCTATAGAACATAAATAACATTTTCCGGTCTGTGGTGTTTGTTCTCTGAGCCACAAAAATAGTCTGCTCTTAATGTCTGCTTTACAGCTTTCTCAGGGCTGGCAGCATTGTTTTATTCAGGCTTTGAAGAATCTTCAGTAAAAGGTGATTGATTTTTCCCCCTAGTTCACATGTTGCTATTTAAAATATCGTGCGGTGAACTTTAAATGAAGGAATAATAAATAAAACTAGAGGAGTCCCCAGTCACTTATAATGATAACAGCTGGAGTACTATAACAAATATTTTTCCAATTTAAAAAACTCTAGTTTAAGTATGAAGCAAAGTTCATTTCAGATCTCCAATTGCTAACAGGCTACTAAACAGTCAATTAACTTTTGAGTCCTGTCTTGTTCTCCAGCCTGACTTTTAATAGAACTGTGTTAATTGGACATTATCCTAAGAGAGGACAGTCCATTTCATACCTAGCAATTGTTTAAATGAGCCCAATTATGTCCCACCATTAATACACATGTTACATTCCTAAGTTCAGGACATGTACCCTCTGCATTGCTGACTTTGAGATTTAAGTTCTGTGCAGTAACCAAAGCAATAATTATGCTGCAGCAATAAGTGGGATGGTTACAGACAGTCAAGGCTCCATTTCCTTTCACTTTCATATAAATAATTTTACCTTTTTTACCACTTCTATCCTGTACTGTTTTCAGTGCCACACATTGCAGTTGGTACACATGTAGATGTTTTTCTTGGCTTTTTATGTTCTTAAGGACATCTTAACATGCACAGAGTCCACAATTTCAAAGAATGCACTTGAGAAACAAACAGCAGGTTGAGCTGCAGCCTGAAGTACAGAATGGTTTTTACTCTACCTAAGACACTCAGGACAAGAGTGACACTAATTTATGCCTTGGACAAATAGCCAAAGCCAATGCAAGTAACAACAATTTACATACACCACCAGCTTTTACTAAAAGAATGAAGGTGGGGAAAAGTCAATGAACCATTTTTCATTTTTCTCTGCAGTACACTCCTGTATTTCTACAGAGTAAAACCACATCTTCAACATGTTATTTTCTACCATACCTTTTTCTGAAAAGCCTCTTTTTTAATTCTAATATATAATAGCTATGTACTCTCAATGGATGCAGTTTCCCTTCAAGCAAGCAATACAGGTCTGCATTTCTCTTTCTCCTGTGAAAGTTTAGTCCTATTCTGTAAGTTTGTAGATTACACCAGCATTTTTCTGTCTTCTCTATTTCATAACATCTGAATGTAAAGACAGTTTTAAATGCCTTTTACTTGAAACAGAATAAGAATCAGTGAGTATTAAAGGCAGCTTCATATTCATCATGAAATTTATCTTAGAGAAGAGAATAAGATGGTACAATTAACTGTAGTATTGAAAAATGCCAGTTTCATTCAACCACAGGAGAGATTCAGTATAGATGGATTTCAAAACAACAAAATTAAATGAGTATTGAGTAATTCCATTCCTATGTGCCATTTCAAGCTGCTACATTCTTCAAATGCAATTTGATGCTATTATTCTAGCATAATTTAGTTGTCTTAAGAATTAAGATCACAACCTCTTGAGCTGTGAATGAAGATAACAAGACCTGTTAAACTTGGAATACTAAAATTTTATCTGAAGCCATTACCTTCTGAGGATACAACTGATTCAATAAGTTGAGAAATGTTTCATAGCAAAATGTTTTTACATCATGACAGTTCTTTCCCAATTCTTGAGCTATTTCAGCTCAAGAAAGTCTGAATCAGTAATTTTATGTATTTAAAATTTAAAGGAAAAAAAAAAAGAAAGGAATGCTACCATCTTCTTTGGTGACTTTCCTTGTCTGTTTTGGTGGGTTTAAAGCTCTCACAGTATCATTATTTTATACAAGATGGACCAGGATAGATTAGTACAAGGTAAAATTCTTTAGGACAATTAGGCCTGTCCTGGGATCTTTTATAAATCTCTGGTCTACATTATGAAATAAAATGTATTCCACGAAATCTTAAAGTTTCACTCAAAGTTTCACAAAATAATCTTCCTTCAATGCATTGTACTGCTGTTCACATCCAGAGGGAAACTTTATCAATGCGAGAAAACAAGAAGAATAGACAGACTTAAGGACTGTCTTAAGGACAGACTCTTAATGTTCAAGAAATTAAAGAAATCCCAAACCCATCTAAAAAGTCTAGATTATAAATTCTATTTAAGTAAAGACTTGACAAAGCTATAGATCTTCCCTATGCTGTCGAGGTGTCTGCTTTGAAATAGATTTTCTTAACCCTGCGTCTGCCATTTAACTGGAATTTCTGTCCCCAGCTTAGGAGCACCACCGGGAAAGATGTCAGCAAAGGGAAGTAAAATACAGGACTCACCTGAGATGTTCCCTGAACAGGGCAGTGCATGGTCTATTAAAGGCTACTATTAGCAGCTGACAGCATAGAATCAGGCTTCTCCCTAAAGAAAGCTTAGGTCCTGCTAAGGGAAAAGATCAAGCAATTTTACAAAACCTTCAGTCTATTTTCACTCCTTCCAAGTCCCCAGAGAGGGGATTTTTGACAGGACAAGAGGTAGTGGGTGAAAGCTGAAGCACAGAGGTCCTCTCTCAACATCAGGAAACAATTTTTTTACTGTAAGGGTGACCAACTAGAGCACAGGTTGCCCTGAGGGGTGGTGGAGTCTCCATCCCTGGAGATATCAAAAGTTGTGGGCAACTGGCTGTAGTTGGCCCTACTAGAGCAAAGAGGTCAGACCAGGTGACCTCCAGAGGTTCCTTCCCACCTCAGCCATTCTGTGATTCTGTTTTTACTATTTCTGGGGCAGGTCCCATGTGAATGCACTTGGAGAGAACCCAGCTTGCATTCCCAGAACCTTAAACTTTATGCAGAAGATGTTAAGTGCCCGTAATTTTCCAGGCTGAGCACTTCCAACCTTCAGGGCTTAGAAGAATACTCATTTTCATGTAAAAAACTGGCTCAAATCCTTAATGCTTAGTAAGCAGCAAAAGAGAAAGTTTAGCTCACCATTTGTTTCTGAAAGATTTGGCATCTGCTGAGTAATTTTATCATGGTGATAAATTCCTAAGACAGCACTTTTACAAAGATGGTTTGCTAATGTCTTCCTATAAGAAGCTTGGATCAATCAACACAAGGCTTAGGACTTGATTTGTTTTGGGTTTGTGAAGTTTTCAGGCTGAATATTAAAGCAGTCATGCCCTCTACCCTTCTTTAGAGTCTCACTCTTCCAGACCAGTAAAAATGCCAGGTATGTGGCTTCGTCCATAGTAGAATGTCACTCTTTCAGTAATTTTGCTGTCATGACTTTCACGTAACACCACTGACATCTTGAGCATATGCTTCCCCAAGCCCTTTAATTACTCATGTGAAAACTGAAAGACACTTCTGGTTGGAAAACCTGAGACAGAAAAAATATAAAGACCCATTTCTGTGGCCAACCAATTGAAAGCATGGCTCAAGATGTTCCAGGCAGTATCAGAGCTTGTTGAATCTAAGAAAAGCTCAGAACTTTATGGATCAGATAAAAGTAAATAGTCATCTTCATGTCTAGCTCAGGATCTTCTGTCAAGGCTGAGTTGCAAGAGACAGAAACACAACTGCAGAGACAAGTAGCCTGAAGGAAGCTTTTTTTCCATCTGAAGGCCAACTTTCTCATTGGAAGGAGGATGCATGTGCAAAGGAAAAGCAGCAGCATTTCCTCAGTTGTTCTTTACATAGCTTATGGGAGGGTGAGGCTGCTGAGTCTGAGGTGCTAATCATCCAGAGTTTGCTTGAAACAGCAACAGAGTTGGCAATTCTCTGGGGGAAAGGGAAGATGGACAACAGCCACACTCCCACACTGTGGTAAGAGATGTCACATTTATTACTTTAGGAGGCTACACAGTTTTGAGAAATTCTACAGCTCTCCTCAAGTTAAATTTGTTTCTCTGTCCTCCAGCTATAGAACAGATAGTGTTTAAAGTGTTAATTCAGCTTATTATGATATGCAGGTAAACAGCTCTGTCACCGTCCCTTCCAGAATTCCAGTTTTCCTGAAATCTTCATGTTATGAAGTAATTAAAACTTCTAAACCATAGCTGGGAATCTTTTTTCTGCCCTGTCAAATACTCATTGTTACTTGTGTGTCTGAATATATGTGATTTCTGCTTCTGGGAAAAAGTATAAAATGATTGTTTTGTTCATAAATTTCTTTAAGAACAAAACATAATTTCTTTATGAACAGATGTTTCACAAATGGAAGATGAATTTTCCAAATGAAACAAATACAAAAAAAATGTATTATCTTCCTTCTATATTACATTCCTATTTTTAAAGAAGAAAAAAATAGCAGTTTTTGCCTTTCTCCAGCTATGTTTGAAAACAATATAAGCAACTTGACCTTCACTGGCAGACAGCTCATATCTAATGCTATCCCATCTTTATGAGATATGCAATTCTGAAAAACAAAACTATTTAATCAATCAAAACATAACCACAGTTTTAATGGTGCTGGCCACAGGCAGAACTCTCAAAGAAAAACCATTTGAGATAATATCAAAGTTACTTAATATAGTAATTGCCACCCTTTCAATAACAACATACTAGTTTCTGTGTTTTCAATGGTGAATCAGAAATACACAAGGAATCAGGGATATAAAAATGCTTCAGTAACTAACATGATAAAAGATGGAGTAGCATAGAGTTATAGAATAGTTTGGGTTGGAAGGGACTTTTAAAAGTCACCTAGTGCAGCCCAGCTGCAGTGAGCAGGGATGTCCTCAAATAGGTAAATTTCTAAAGCCATTGATGATATACACTATTCATATCTGCCTTATATTTATTTACAAGTTAAATTGTGTATTAACTTGTCTTAAGTGATTCTTAATATATCATGTTGCAAAGTGTGATCAGTACAATGATTTCTTTCTTTTTATATCTAAGGAGGAAGCTGAACTTAGGACAGTCATAGTCACACAACAAAATAACTTTCTTTGGGAACAAATAAGTGCTGGCCTCACATGATAATCACAAAAGCTATGAAATGGGCACAGACAGTGAAATAAAGTTCATAGAAGAAAAATACATCAATATTATCAAGAATAAATAAACTTTTTGTGCAAAAACCATCATTCTGGAAAAGCCAGCTTTCATTCATGCAAAAAAAGCAAGGAGTTGTACAGAAAAAAACTTAATTTGTCATGCTTTTAACTATTGGGAAAGTTAAATGTATCAAGTAAATTATTTACAATAAATAATCTATTAAAACACATCAATTTAATTGCTTACTCCTGTGGGACTGTGGACAACACAGGAGGTCTTGGAAGCAGTCTTGGAAGCTGTTGTGCCTTGTAGACAACTATAGTGGACTTTTTTCAATGAATTTGTTTTTTCTTTCACAATAGATAATATGACATTAATTGTGACAAGGACTGCTTCTGGAAGAAAAGTACATAAGAAATTAAGTACCACAGATCACCCACCCAGAATTGTTAAGTTTTAGACAGTATTTTTGCATCCTCGTTGACAGTATTTTTCTTATTCTTAGATAGCATTAGTATCAGAAAAAAAAAATAGTTTTTTCTGAAATGCATAAGGTGGAACATTTTGATTTAAAACTTCTCATTTTTCAGATATTTTGAATTAATACATTTCCTTAATCTTACTTTAAAATTATTTCAGACTCGACATTGAAGCAAACACATTGAAAACAGAAGCAATTTTGACCAAATCAGTATGACCATTTTTTACAAACTAGTAAAATTGCAGATAAAAATGCTGAAATTTTGTTATCACCAGTGAATCAAAAGGGATATTAATTTTTTTTTAATGTCCTAATCAATATCTACCAACTATGAAATCTGAGAGTATTTTTCTGTTCTCATCTTGCCTGAATTGAACGAAATAACAAATGTAATTGATTACCACTAAGGCAGATTAGTAAGAAAGGTGTTTTTCAGAGTGTGTGAGGTGTGAATGACTGTTATCTAGAGTCAGAAAATATCAACTTAATTAGAATCAAAGAGGAGAGAAGGAAGGGGAAGGAAGTAGGTATTAAAAAAAAAAAAAAAAGAATGAGCAAATGGGAGGGGAAGGAGCACTTTTTGTTGCCAGGATTACCTGTCTCCTTGAAATCTGAGAAACAAAGGGGAAAAAAGGAACAATTTTTATTCATCTGCACTGTCTAATGATACATTATATATAAAGTAATTAGTTAGAACAGAAAGAGCAGTATCCATAACCTTGCCAAAGGCAGGAATTTTAATCTGCAGATTTTATTCTGTCAAACCTCAAGAACAGAATCTCTTTGCTAGGGACAGCAATTTGGGTTTTGTTTGTTTTTTTCTGTCAAATACCCTATGAAAACTGTAGTGTATGAATTTATCATAT
>JAOEGS010010555.1:0-28114 GCA_025447755.1 Corythornis vintsioides
AGGGGGAAGACAGTGAATGGTCCTGTGACATGCAGGACATGATAGTGTTTGTCTCAAACAATCCAAGACACTCAGGGGTTTGATTTGAAAAATTATTAAATATTAAAATATTTTAATAATTTGGATAAGTTGACTATACATTCTGAATCTTTCCAAATTGTTCAACTGCCTGTTACCTGAAACACTATAATAAAGTTTTAAGCAGCATCTTGTTTAGGGCATGCTCTTCAATACTTTAACCAGAAGAGGGAGCTGTTCAATTTAAGGAGAAAGGTTGCTTTTAAACTATAACATCAACTGTGTATTTTGACATGGGCTAAAAGAGAACAACACATCAGAAGAAACAGTAGAAAGTGACATATTCACACAGTAGAATATCTTAAATGCTGTCTTTGTTTTCCTGTTTCCTATAAGCCAAAACGCTTTACCTCTATGACTAAATGATGACTAGAGGCTTAAAAAAAATGCAATATGAATTAGAACTACTTTAAAGTTTGTGATGTAGTATTTTTGTCTTGGACAATGCTATATTATCTTAACCCATTTTTTTCCACATGAATGTTAAAAACTGCAAAAAAAGCCCCAATATTTATTTGGGAAAAAATGGGAAAAAAATCTGGTTTAGCATTCTAAGAAAGAATACGTTTCTACTTTTGTTCCATTACAACATAATATTTTTTTCAATTTCTACACATAAAAAAATTAGAAGTATAAACATAACTTATTTTATTTTCTATTATTGCCTTAGTGAAATAATTATATCCTTTCTTTCTTTGACATTTCTCATGTGCTTAGGGAAACACGAGACCTTTACTATGCACAGATGAGGCTTTCAAAACCCTCTTTTATGGAATTATAATGGTATATGTCACAATTAGCAAGAACCATACCACTAGTAAAGACCTACCTACCTAAGTCTGTCAGGAGATAGGCAACCTTTTCATATACCTAAAATAGAAATAAGAGATATAAGTATAGCACATCCTGTCTGTTGTGATGTAATATGCAGATGGAAAACAAACAACAAAAGCATGGGTGTTCTGTGCCCTACAGCATCAAGGTATCTGGACAGAGAAGGGACAGCTGTCATAGCTAAATGTGGATGTATAGTTTCCTATAAAGAATTAATTGAGCTACTTTAGTCCCATTCTCTTTATCCATGTAAGGTATCTTTATTGTATTTTTAATGCAGGTACATGCATTAAAAATACAATAAAGATAAACCAAAAACTAGTAGGTCAAGAGAAGCATTCACACATCAATGGTTTTCTCAATCAACAGATGTTTATCTTCTAACCTCAGGAGCAAACCTATGTGACCCAAAAGCAGGTAAAAGCTTTTGGTCAATACATTTTTCCTTTGTATGAATGTGTGTACTGGTGAGGATATCAGCATCCTATGAAAATACCTTGATTTCTCAGTATATGGACTATCTCCCATCTTTAAAAGACACAGCCTAAAGTAGGTACCAACTCTGAGAAGTATTTCCTTAAAAAAAATTTATTAATAGCAAGTTATTTGCAATACCCTTACTGTGCTTGTTCACTTGCTTTTTATGACTTAGAAGAAATAAATACATGATAGTCTATTTTGAAGAATTCTTTGTGCACTTGCTGCAATAAGAGTCTCCTTAAGAATTAAAAGCCATTGTTTGTTCTGCTATTATTCATTTTTACCTTTTTGTGCCTGCACAGGAATAGTAAAATGATAAATTATATTTCAGTTGAAGGAACTGTCTTTTTAATAAATGCATACTGTGCTACCACAGCAAATGATAAAGCTGTGCTGTTACACAACAGGAAGAGCTTAAACTGAAATCATGTATCACAGTGCTTCTGGGGCAGTGCAACACTGATCACAACAGCATTGTAAATAAGTTAAGGAAGAATTAATTTAAGGCTATCAACAACAACAGCACAGAAAAATAAATTCCTAGTCAAGAAGATAATGTAGTTTCATTTAGAGATGTATTGTAAGAGGTAATTAAAAAAAACCAAACCTAAAATGCAAAAGTAGAAGGCAGTAGTCTATACCACTGTGACTTCGTGACACAAAAAAGATGTGTAGTTATGTGTTAATTAGAGAAAAACATTGAAAAACACTGTATTGGAAGAGAACCCCCACTAAATACTTGCTTTAGGCACTGATATGTAAGCAAGAAAATGTATATATCTGATATACAGTAACCTCAGTAACCTTGTAAAAATTACTCTTTTAAATCAATCACTTATTTAATAGTAGACTTACAACATTTAGCGACATGATGATCATAAAATTGATACAGACACCAGTGCCAGATGTTGCGAACTGCCAATACTTCTTGATGAAATACCACTTGAAAGAAGCAAACTGTTCCATGGCCACCAGGCGGTACACCACAACCGCGAACACTGCAGTGAGGACCAGTGAAATCTATAGGGTAGTAGCATTCATGAAGACAGATGTTAGAACAAAATAAACCATATATTAAATAATTTCAATGGAATTAATAACATACTAAGTGTTTTAAAGATTGTAATTTGTTTTGGTGAGCAGACTTGGAGAGAATGAAAATACTAGATTAATGAATTAAAATATTACTGTTCTTTTACAATGTAACTATATTACACCTTTTAAAAGAGATGCATAAACAAATAGTAAGACTGAAACAGTTTTACCTATATTATGTAAATCCACTAAACTTAATGAATGTAGTAATAACTTGTGTTACTATTTACAGCAGAGTAATATTATTAAAACATTACCATGAAGAATATTCCAGAGACAGACACCATCAGTCGACTGAGTTTATCAGGGAAGGGCTGAAAAGGTTCAGGTTTTCCAGTGATGGGATTTACTCTTTCCACCTGAGAATATTTAGCTTCAAACTGGGGGCGCAGCTCTTCCTGGAATGACAGGGAAGATTCCATTTGTTGTACTACTTACTTCACTGAAGTATCAAAAATCAGACACATATATGCTATAAGGTAGGAAATTTATATTGATAAAAATTATTTTTTGTAATGCTTCAACTCAAATATCCACATAATTTGCTCTTTGAAAATCCTTGGAAAGACTAACAGACACCCACAAAGAACAAAAGCCATGGAAGCCTTTATCACCATGTGAGGTTATTAAGAGAGTCATGGGTAATAATATTGACTTAAACACTAGCTTCTTTCAGAAATTGATAAGAAAACTAAATTAATGCCAGGTATGATGGTGCTATTTGGGATATGAAACCATTTATTAAAGGCCACCAGTTTGCATCTATGCCTCTATGGAAAGATATAAAACAAGTCATAAAGTCTCTATTGATTTAGACTGCAAATAAATTGCCAGTAGAGCTAAATTACAGTTCACTGTGTTCACTAGTATAATTTATATTTATAAAGAAAATTAATAAAATAATTATAGCTGATACCGAAAGCAGAAAGTTAAAGGATAAGTTATGCCTCTTAGAAGGATATAAAATCTAGTTTCTGTCCCTTTACTTGTGTTGGTCCTGTTTTTGTCAGGAAAACAAATACAAAAAACCATAGAATTGAAAGGAATCTGTGCTGACGGCAGTAGTAGTTCCTCTCCTTTGCACAGGCAGTATCTCCATGTGGTTTTTCAAGGAATACTTTTAATAAATGTAGAATTATATTTGGAGGTATAATGATAGTTGCAGAAGACAAAAGAATCCTTGTCTAGTCTCGAGTATATTTGTTTATTCTGCAGCTAGTGTTAAAAATACAAACATAATCTGAATGCCAAATTTATGTATTGATATTTACACCTAAAAATCATGCTGATAAAAAGATTTACAGGCTTACTTACCTCTTCATCTTCCCAGTCTATGAGGTCCCAGTCATAAGTTAACACAGCTCTCCGTCTTTTCCAAAACTCGAGAAAGACTGTAGCTGAAAATCACCAATTGCATTTTAATTATGGAACAGAAAGAAAAAAATTCATGCAGATCTCATGGAAATCAGCAATATGTAACATCATAACTGTCCCAAGCCACTTATAGTGTGTTCTCTCCACAGAAACTGTAAGTAACTCCAAGATATTAACTTAAAATTCAAACACATTTGCCTAAGAATAATTTCTTTTTAATGTAAATATATGTATATGTCTGTATAGAAATAGGTAAATATTTCATTTAAGTTTCAGGTGTTCCTAAGAAGAACAGCACACAGCTCTCCTATTTAAGTTTCAGTGAGTTTTGCACTTGAGTAATCCAAGGGTGAAACCACCTTTTCTCACTGTTTCTAGAAGTGCTATCATGACCAGTGCAGTGTGAGACTCAGAAATGTTACAGAAGACACCACCTTGCAAAAGAAGTACTTTTCTGACATGCAAGGTCTCAGGAGCAACATCATCCCCTGATATACACAAAACAAACAATACTTTTATATGTGACCAAATAGGTCTGAGAAATACAATACATTCTGAAAAACACTGTGGGGTGTTCCTCTGTGGGTCAGGCTGCTCAAGATATCCACTAGTCCTATGCCAAAAGTGGCAAGTCTGTAATTGAAATAATTCCCTTGGTTGCACTCAAAGGTAAAGAAATTAAGGAAGTGCTTCAGTTGTCAGGAATAAAATAATGAATTTTAAGTCCTACTGATTTATAATATCTGAGTCAGAGACACTGGAACCAAGCAATTGAATTAGTGGCATTTCACACACCACAATACCCCAAGTATCATTACTAAAGAAAAGAATGAGTGAGGGTGGACTACTGAAGTACACAGAACTTTTTTTTTTTTTTTTTTTTTTGACTGTGTAAATATCCATTTGTATTTTAGAAATGAGCTAGTTGTGGTCTAGAAGTAATTCTAGACTGTGGACAAATGGTGTCATTAGCTGAATATACACTAATCTTATAATGATATTTATTTCAATCTGTTCCCTAATAACTTGCTTATTCTTTAAAGATCTGTCTTCACACTAGAGTTTTCAGGCTCTAGTATAGCATGAATAACACACTTCAGTATAATATGAATAATAAGTGATGTCTTATGCCACTTAGGTACACTAAGCATTTGGTAACACTGATCAAAAAATTCATTCATCTACAAACCTGCTCTTGTGGTGTGAACTTCTAGTCTAAATGACAGCTCTATTTGTCCAGTTCTACAGAAAGGACACAGGTAGCCTTTCTGGCATGCCTTTAATTTACTCTATCGCACTGTTAATGCCTCCTGACTCTGGTTGCTCATCGTGAAGTCAAGTCCCTCCAGTCCTAGTTGCTAGGCACTTCTTACTGACTCATCTCTTATCTCCCAGCTCTGAAAATGCTAATCCTTGGCTTGTATCAATTGCTTCTGTAGAAAAACAAGACATACACTAGATGACTAATCTGACCATTTGAACATCATGATGAGAACATTCATGTTCTAACATTGCTTTGCCCTGGTAGTTTCTTTCTGTCTGCCCCAGCTGCTCAAGAGTTATGGATAGTCTACAGTTCAGAAGGTCACATACACACCTCCAATTTCCTGAAGAAACATTATCTGGTGCTTCCCTTACTTCTTCCCAGGCATCTTGCTTCCCATTTTATAGCTCAAATTGATGTTATGAATATTACATCCCATAATATATGGTGTACTTCCTTTTTTTTTTCTTTTTTTTTTCTTTTTTTTTTTTTTCCCCCACAGCATTTTTTTATAGACTGCCCATTTAGGGATTTGGCATTCAGTGCTCTGCAGTACAGTTTGCAGTTCTGCCTGATGTATACTTCCAAAAGTTCCTTTCAATTCTTATTGAAGTTATCCTGTCATCCAATGACAGGACGAGAGGCAAATTACTGCTTCAGTTTTGCTCAGAGTCCTTTACAGCAGAGCTATGCAATAAAAACAGTCCTACAGATTTGGCACCACACCTACTACTGAGACACACAACTGAAACTGCTGCTTAATAAATCCAGGCTATAGCTGGATGACAGCTCGGGCTCATCTCCTGCACCTGGAGTACTCTGAACCACCTTGGCTCCATATGGCCACAGTTTTGACTCTGTTCATACTAAGGCTCACTGCTGGAAGTTTTGCATACCAGGAACAGAGGACCAGCACTTGGAGCCAGAATCCTGGCACCACTCTGCAAAGTGTACAACACTTTAGCCAAGAATTGAGTGACAAGCAGAGCACCTTCCATTAGTCATTAAGTCACCCAGGTAAATAGTTTTTACTTTTCCTACCAGATGAACTGCCAGCAAACAAAAGAGCAAGGAAGTGTACCTTCCAAAGTCCAGTGTTGAGACCAGGGCAGCACTAAAGGGGTATGACTTTCCTACCACTGTAATAGATCCATATCAAAAGAATTACAGCCTATATATTTAAGGTCTTGTAATTTTCAAATATTATCCATTAACATAACCTTTCTTTTTTTAAAAAAAGTCAGAAAAACTTCTCAGCACCATAATGTTTGTGAATTACACTGTTGACCCTAGCATATCACTTGTCATTTGGTTAATGCGGCATAAGATCCAAATTTGGACACAAATCTGTGGTGCTTGTTGTCAGTTCTCATGGTCAATCTGTTAGATGCATATCCACCCAGACACAGCAATAAATATGAGTTGGAAGCTTTGTTGACACACTGCAGATAATGCTAGATTCCAAAAACCAAACCCACAGTATCAGACTCTGTCTTCCCTCTTCTCACAGACCACCCCACCTCATGTCACACCAATAATTTATTCTTAAAAGGGATTTCAGAAATGGTGGAATGTGAGCCATTTCACAGATAACCATTCTCTTGTCCACTGTAGTATTTTCAAGAAAACACTAGTTGTTTCCATATAAACACCTCCCGTATGTGCTATATCCGCAATACTTATCTCAAGGGTAAGTTATGAAATCTTATTTGCACTTGATTCCTTAGATATTTAAAGTGGAAATAGAAAACATCACCATGGCACTCCACTCAAACAGTTCACATAGTACTGAAACATTTCTGAGTTGCTCTTCACCACATACCAGCCTAAAATAAATATACATAACGAATAAAAGAATAAAAACCCCATGGGTTGACTAGATCAGCATATTAAGTTACATATGATATGCCTGAGTTCCTCATTCTTTCCTTAATCCAGTATGTTTGTATAAAAGTTAAAGTAGAAAGAGCTGTAACATTCAGATCCCTAATTGGTTATGTATTTGAAAGTAAAAAATAATAACAAATAAATTCCAAAAATTTGGATTTAGATTGTTATCTTAAACTATTGCAACTGCATTTAGAGATAGGGCCAATCCTATTTCAAGCAGAATGTTTTTCCTGACAGAGGTCATGTTTCTGATTTCTTTTGCAGAAGACATGCCTTTTCCAGTTTTTTCATCTCACAAAGTGTACCATAGAAAACTCTACAATAATAAGAAGCTATCTTCAGTTCAATTAACAGTTTCCTAGTACATGGAACAATAGTTTCTATAGTTTACAGGCAACAGCCACCCTTCTAAATCACCAGTTCAAAGACTTTCAAAGGATTACACAATAAACACAGCCTATCCACTTTACCATAAATACTGCAATTTCTGTGGACTCTGTAATGACAGAGCTTGGTCCTGACAGCAGTGAAGTCGGTCAGGCTGGTTCCTGACGTGCCGTTGCGCGTGGTGAAGGACTGCCCCACCTCACCTCACCTGTACGGCGCGTTCCTGCTGCTGTCACACTGCCACATTTATTGTACCTGTGCTCCCCTCTCCCCACCAGACTCACTGCACTCAGGGCCAGAGCTGTATTTCAACAGGTTGTTGCGTATTTTGTAGAGCTCAAAGGTAAGTCTGAGGGGTTTTCTTATGCTTATTAGCAGATCTGATTAATATTCATGGTGTTCTTTATACAGTGTTAGGGAAAGCCAATATATTTGGGTGCTGCTGTAGCCAAATTCTACTATATTTCTGAGAAATTAATTGAAAAAATCCAACCATTTTGTGATTGATACATTAAAGCAGAGAAATACCAACCACAAGCAATGACAGCATTTCACTCAAATTTATCCTTTTCTTCAATAGGTATCTATACTTCCTTTCAAGCAAGTATAGAATTTCTATCAGAATGAGTTCTGGCCCCATTTTAAATGCTGGGCTGTGGTGGTGGTTGGGGATGGTGCTGGTTAAGGAAAGTATTCTGGCTACTTTATGCCGAATTTCTGTAAGGAAAGATATTGTTACACTGTTATTGTTTCTGCTGATTTTAGTCACACTGAAAATTAACAGAAAATACACAGGAAGCACAGCCAGTGCACTTAAACTTGTCAGGTTGCTACATATTAACAGAGGGAAATGTTAATTATAGAATACAATTAATATTTATATTAATCTCTATAACTTGCTAAGAAATTTACAAATTATTTTCAAAGTACAAAAATTAAAATACCTTTAAGTTTGAAAATTTAATATTAATTTCTCATTACATTTAAAAGTATCTCAAACTTGGAGAGCAATCCAAATTTTAAAGGAAAAAACCTCAGGAGCAAAAATCCAGTATGTTTCTGGTACCATCATTTGCTGTTTTCATCTCCTTTATGAGACTTAAAAAGTATAGTGTGAAAGCTCTGAAAATAAGAACATGTTACACCAGAGCACAAGAAACAAAGAAGTGACAATAATTTGCTCATCATGTCACCATTCACTACATAAAGTACTGCCTAATCACTGCTGTGAGGGAGGGAAACAGTGCAAGGTTCAATTTACTGACATGCAAAAGAATGCCCTTTGAATTTATAGTTCTGAAGACTCTACTTTCTACCCATAAGAAGAAACTGAAATTATTTTCTTGAGAGTTGCAGACGTTTTGTAGAAATTACACCTATCACTGGCAGGTGCTGGGTTGTGTTCAGGAAATACATGTTGCTGTTACTTTATCATGCCTACTACTTGTAAATGCTTAATGCACCACTGGATATAAATTTTTATTAAGACTACTGCGTAAGAATTTATTGTGCTGCAGAAATATTCAGCACATATCTGCATAGTTTAATGAAAACACAAAGCCAGATGTAATATCAACACATCCTTCACAGTGATGTCCATAGAGCCAGGGGTGGTTGAGTTGTGTGAGACCAGGGCTTCACTCAGAGCGTTGGTGTGCACTTGTACATGTAGGTACAGTAGTAGCTTCATATTGAATACCTCATCCTGTAAAGCAACTTTAAACTTTATGAATAACAGACCAACAAGGATTTTTGTAGCATTTTTAAAATTTACTTCAATTAAAAGAGAGAGGTCTGTATGATATAGAATGGTCATCTCAATGTGTGCATTTTAATCCACATCAAAAGTGTGCTTGTAAAGTCTCCTGATCACCTTTGCTTGTTGCCCTTCAGGTTACACACTGTCAATAAACTAAGAGATGTGCTCCAGAAGTAGCCTAACACAGGTCAGCTCTTAAAAGGTATTCAGTCAAACTGAACAGACTGTGGCAAATTCAGAGTAAAGCCCTCCAGAAATGTGTGAAAAGTGAGGTATCTAGTCCTCAGCAACCCTCCAGATCTCCTGCAACTGGGCTACACATTTTTCACTGTAAGACACAATCAGTACATGCTCAGGTACACTGGAGGGCTATTTTTATGGGAAGTTGCATTCACATTTTAAATTCCTTGAATAAAAGCCACTACATCTCTTCACAAAGCCATACACTGAAGGAGAAATTTTGGCCTTTTTGGAGCCGGCTTTTTTTTATACCCAGCTATCACAGGAGTCATGGAATTTTACTCTAGCAGCACAGAAACAAATGAAGAATTTGAAATCTCAAAACATGGTGGGGACCATGTAAAAATCTCATTTTTCATGCTAAAAATAGATAAAGCTAATCTGGGTATCTGAACTGCAGCCTAATCCCATACCTATGTAGTTTCTGCTCACTTCAGGCTACGCCTACTAAACTGATTTTCACTGAACTGGCACTGAGTAATGTGAGTACCAGTGAATCAAAAAAGAAAGACTTTTTCTTTTTTTTTCTTTTTTTTTTTTTTCCCCAAGCTGTTCATAGCCTCCTTAAACACTTACTGGACCAGCTAATTTAAGACCTGGACTTTTTTGCAAGTTTAGCTAAACTGTGGCACTGCTGGTTTACTGCAATAGCAATATTTGCATCCTAAACTCTAATAGCGTTGAGTATCCTTGAAGGACTTGCATGTTTTTCTAACTATAAGAACATCAGTGTTGCACAAGAAAAAGAAGAGTTAATTAATGCACACAAAAAAATTTCCAGGAAACAGTTTACACAAGAACTTGATAAATTCCAAAGCAAGGAGGTTTATGCTCTATGGTCCCCCATGAAGATTACTCTAATAAGCCAATCAGAAAAAAATGAGGAAGAATTTGTTCAGCAAGAAGCATGACTCCTTTGTACACTGCTTGGCAAATTAAAATTACACTTGAAGTAAACTGAGTATAATTTCCCTATGTAGTCAAGCAACAGTGAAAGGATAATGAGAGATATGACCAAACCTATCTTGTTCACTAATATGACTATTACTAGAAGGAAGGAAAGACTGAATTAAACAGTAACGATGTTAAAATGAATTCATATGCTTTCAAAACTTTGTAAAATACAACAGGGGTTTTTTTCTTCACTGTTTTGCAGCTATTAGTACTAACAAATTAAAATCTACTATTCAGAATTCACAGCATTTCATAAACATTTGAAGTCCTGTAATTCAAATTGTAAACATAATAGGAGCTGATAATTGAACACCTCCAAAGGGGTTTTCTTTGGCTGACTGAACAGTATACCTGTTACAATCATGTGACTTCAACATGAGTTTTTATCATCCTTCTCAATCTAACTTCTGAAAAATTAACACATAATACACAGCTTTCAGTTTCCTATAGGAAAATAAGTTTCCACACAAATTCATCATCATCCATCACCTCTGGACTGATTTAATTTTCAATTTTCTCTTGGCAGCATTCATATGACACTCATTACTCAGAGTCAAAAAACATTATTCATCAACTTTCAGGGCTAAGTGTAACAATTATATTTCTTCACAATGGAGCATAAGTCTTTAGCATGCCCTTGGATTTGCTGCCTGCCCAGAAAACATCATCTCAAGTGTGCCATCTAAATACGTATCATTACATCATTCTATACCAAAGAGGGTTCAAACTGTTCCCTACTAAGTATGAAGTCCGTTTACAGAACCATGTAATATTATTGTGTAAAAACTGTTGTTGATCATCAATATATTTTATAAGTTATTATTTAGGTCATTAACACTCAGTGATGTAAAGTTTTTAGCATCAATCATGGTAAACTAGCAAGATTTCTGTAGTGTAGCATTCACTCTTTTACCAGCTTATTTGGGACTTGACTGAATATTTTTGTTTTGCAAAATAAGATAATAGACAAAAGGGAATTTCTTTCAGGTTCCGTATATAACATAACAAACTTTGAAGTCAACATCATGCAACCCTTCTGTGGAATGATTTTAATTTTCCTGCTTGTAAGGCTGCAATGGAACAAAAGTAATGCTGAGGGCAAACAAGCAAATGAAACAAATAAAGAAAATACATCAATTGCATATAACTATCAGTCTACAGTGCAACCAGCTTCACTGACATCTGTTTTGACTCTGACTACCACCATAAATGCTTCTATCATCAGTCATGCTGCACCAACAACTGCCAATGCCAAAGAAAATGTAACAAAAAGAAAAGAGATGAGCAGTCGTCCAAACAGCACATTCCTGAGAGCTACCACTTTATCTTCAAGGATCGCTATGGTACCAAAAGATGGAATAAATAACTCTGCCAAAAACTTCAACAAAACCCCAACATCTTTAGCAACATTTTCAACAATGGATGACTTTACTGGAGTGACCAAAAGTGCTGCATCTACTTCTACTTCCACAGTGACACCAAGTAACTCCACAGACACCTACAGCACCTCTTTGTCTGCAGTGCTCCCCAGTGATAACTCTTCAATCAACCCGACCACATTGTTCCCCATCAGTATTGGTCTGACATCACCCATGGTGAAGCAAGACAGTCCTTCACCGAACTTCAACCCTATCCAGCAGACAACAGAGCTGAATCATAATTTCAACAACTCTTCTACTGCATCACCTAATGCAAAAGATGCCAATGAAGGTATCTATCTAACTAAAGCCCAACTGGTTTAGCAAAATCATAATTCTGAAATAAAACACTTTCTTCAGTGTACAGGAAGCTTTAGAAGATGTGTTTATTAACAAGTGACCTAGTACAGACTAAAACTTAAAGCTCACTCAAAATATTTTTTTGTTGTTGTTGTTTGCTGTTTACTGGTTTGTTTAACACTTCCAAGAGCAGGGGAACCTAATGTCAGGTATTGCCCATTCACACTGGAGTGGACATTCAAAGCAGATGTGTAGAAATAACATTTAAAACATGTACCTTGTCAACTTATTTAAGTTTAGAAATTTTTTGTGACCAAAGATGACTTCCTACAAATACTGACAAAGGAATTACTCATTGTTCACTTAATTATCAAGTTAAGTATGCGTGGGAAAACAATGGAGCATAAAGCTGTCATGGCACTTTTCTCTCCTGCTGCTCTGAATTACGTCTTTGGGAAAATTAGAAGACTCAGTACTTTTTTGCCATTACTTAGCTTTCAAAATTTTAACTCAGGTCTGAAAAGCTTATCCATCATATCAAACAGAGTACAGTTTGTACTAAGAACTGAAGGAGCATCAGACTTTCATGTTTCCCATCATAGTTTCAATAATAACAATGTACCTGATCTTTAGATAACATGACTGAAAAGGAAAGGGGGTGGGAGAGAAAGTTCAGTTCCAAGAAAAAGAGAATACTTTGAAGAAAAGTTTTATGATATCTGATTAAAATCTTGGAGATATTCTAACTGAACAGGTGCAGAAAGCATTACTGAATTTCTTATCTTGCATATTCAAAAACTGTTAATCTAAAACTTAATGCTTTGAAAGCCAGAGGATACAATTTTAACTGCTGTCTTAAATACTAAGTAATTGCATTCAAAGAGTGATTACTGCTTATTTCTTTAAATAAAAGGATTGTGGTTAATTCTGCAAGTAAACCTGGAACCTTTTCATTTGACCAAAAACTCATTTAGCCCAAACTCATTTAAACTCCAGTTATTCCTTTAAATGTCAAGGATGGAAATGTCCATTTTAATTTACAATGGCAGTAAGTTTCTGCAGAAAGGCAGGTTTAGTCATAGTTCCAAAGCATTTCTGATCCTTAAAGTTTCACTCTATAAAGCCCTTGACTGCTAAGTGAAAGTATTCATTCTTACAGATTTATTTCTTATTCTATCTCTTCTTCTTTTTCTTTCCTAGGCAAAACCAACAAAGGAGGAGTAATAGTTGGTATAATTATAGGAGCCATTTTGGGATCTATATTAATAGGTCTGACTGGCTATTTTATATGTGGCAAGAGAAGGTCCGAGTCATTTTCCCACAAAAGGCTTTATGATGATACAAGGAATGACTCAGGTAAGGTAAAGTATTTTGCACAAGACAATTTTTTATTTCTGAGCAGAGCTGTTTAAATAGTCTGGTTTTACTGAACTCTTAGGAATTATATCATTGACTTCAAACTAGTTTTCAACTAATGGTATTTAATATTTTCAATTTTAGCTTTATATCTCCTCCTTAAAAGTTGGTTTTTTAACCTCTGAAATACCACAAAATATTGTATCTAGTATCAATGAATCTGTTCAAAGAACTGCAGGGGAGTTCAAATCAAGAGGCCAAAAGCTCTCCCAAACTTTGGTTAACTGAAAAAGGCTAGACTCCTGACTGAGACAATATAAATTACAAAATGAAGGAGGAAGGGTATCTATAATCTAGGGTACAAATATTTTTAAAAGGTTTGAAAAGAAGATTACTTTTGTCTTCTCTGTGAGTATGTTTAAACTTGTATTAAAGTGTAATCACACAGTCTCCCAACATTTACATTATGTTCCTGGACTTTATTTTTAATGTTTAAACAAACACTGAGAAGCTAAACAGGGTTTATTTTGGTTTGGTTTTTTTCTCATAGAAAATCAGATCAAATTAAAACTCTGGCAATATGCCTTTTCTGGCTTAAATACAAGAGCTGAAATCTGCCAGAATGTCAGATTAGGAACTAGCTTTGAAAGTTGACCACCCATGTAGTTTGGAACGGGTGTTACAGGGAGGACACATGCTATCTTTAGAAGAAGGCCTTCATCTTTTGTTCCTCAATATGTAAGAGTTTAACTAGACTTAGCTGCAAGGGACTGCTCAACTCAACCACGAGATACCCAGTGTACGGGGATACGATTCTTTTGAGGAATATATATAAACTAATCATATTATGCTTTCAGTTCTCCACTTAGACAACTCACTTGGACCATTTGATATGAGTTTTGGATGTGTGTCACATGACAAAATGAGCAGAGAAGACAAGGCAGAGGAGGATAATGCAGGGTGTCCGTCCGATGGCATTCCTATGGATGATATGGCACCATCACAGCCTTCACCATAATGTTAACTTCAGATTATATTCTCACCTATTATCTACATGCTTTGATTTTTTCCAAACCAACCCAGAAACTGCTCTCTTACACCCATTACTGTGCAAAAACTGTTTTGGAAAACAAGGGGAAAATCAGCAGATACGCAACCGTCAGAGCTCAGTAGCAGAGCACCGTTCTTCTACTTTGTAATTAAACCTGTAGTTTTCCTCAAAGGTTATAATAATTGCTTTCTAATAAATAAGAGACAAATAGCATCGAGGTAAAATTCTACCTTGTGTAACTTCAGTCTAGAACACACTGCAACAGAACAAAATTTGACTGTTAATGATATTTTAGCATCAATACAAAAAAATCCCAAATTTAACTACCTTGAGGTGAATCTATTTTGTCCAAATATTAGTTTTATCTGATAAATTACTTGAAGCACTATTTTACTCATGCTATGTTTTTACCTTCCTCTGTGAAAATGACAAAAATATTTAGATTTACTTGGATTACTCAAAAATTGAATTTTGATGGAGAGAATGGACCTACTGAGCAACAGTGACTACATTTAACCTCGGTCTATGATAACATAGACAAAATCAATAGTGAGGGAAAAAAAAGAAGACAAGATTCTATTCCTCTGTCAAACTGACCTGTTGTTTGTACTGCAGGTTCGATCTATAGATATGATGTAAAAGGTTTTGGTACAAGTTAGAAGAAATACTCATCCTGACATGAAAAGAAAGGAATTATGTCTGCCATGTATATAGATATCCTGTAAAGCATGGTCCAGTTTTGTGCAGGTAAAGAATAAAATTGTGGCAGTATAATGCAAATAATTGGTAGTTTATCTCTTTGCAATCACTAGACATGTCTAACTAGAAAGAATGAACATGAAAGAGACATAGCTGTGAAGGCACAGAATAAACAAATTAAAAGTGCAAATAACAACTCACATGATACATGCTTGTTACTATGACTCTATTAAAAGTGTTATTTAGTGTGAATAACTCCATCACTATGATCCACTGTAGCTCACTGTCTGCAATCATCGTAATAAGGGTTTGTTTGATATGTGAGGAAATCAGAGAGAAATATTTGATTCACACTGCAGATGAATAAAACAGGTATTTATTTTGAAGAATTTGGAAGACTAAAAGAATTTAGTGAATATGTGCAGTGTTACCATTCCTAGAGGATTCAGTCATGAAAACAGCACAATTCTCATCAAAACTAGAGCCTGATTTCTACTATTGTGTCCAGAACACTAGATATCAGGCTGAAAATCAGACATGCTCACCTATATTAGGTAAAAGTATCACTCTGTTGTTTGAAATTAAGAAAAAATAATATTCCAGCTTTCATCTTCATTAGAATATATTGAGCAACCTTTCATTAAAATGGCAAAGCAATATCATATGAGCAAAATTCCTCCTAACACTTGAAATTTGGCCTCAGATGACAATGGGAAGAGCTGCCAGGGTTGTCTACATCAATAAACATATAACCAAGTGCAGTGTAGTTAAGGAATTTATGAAACTAATTATTAGTAATCTCAAGGCTGTAACAGTAAGATTAGGAGCCAGTGAAGAAATATCAACGAGGTAAGTAATGGAAGTGTGCCAATCAGCTGTATCTTGTCAATTTGTAACAATCTAAGTTACAATTTCTGCACATATGTACCTGTGCTGCCGTGTACCTCTTTGATATTTTACTGTTGTCTGTATACTGTTTTTTGCTTTTACCAGGCCAACCGTCAAAATCTGTGGTATTTGTTCATCCTTCACATTAAGTTAGAATCATTAATGCATATTCATATTGTCAATAAAGCTTCTGTGTGCCACCTAACTCTATTTAAAGTTGCAAAACTAGCTTGAATTCAGACAGTTGTATGTATGTGAACTGGTGTTATTTTCTCAGGCTTTACATAAACAATCATTTACATTGGTAAAATTCATTATCACTTGTTCTTTCTTACTTTCCAGCATCATAACACTATTTGCTTCAGTGAAAGTTAATTCCATTAATCATTTCATGCTAGAACCATTACATACATTCTAACATGCCACTATCACACTGATCTAAGAGAGACAAGACTGTTCTTGCTAACTCCTGTTCAATAGTGGCCTCTGTGGCTATCACCCTGTTCGGCTTTGAGTCCCATAACATGATGTGTTGATGACAGAGTGAACTTAATGAGATACTCAGACTGAGAATTTGAATATAAATATTTAAATTGTGCCAAGCACTTAACCATTGATCTTTCCTATACTTTCCTCTAGCTCCCACAAAACCATTCTCATTTATTCTATATGAATTCTCTACAAGGTATGATTTTCATACTGACACCAGATCATTAACCTATACATTTGCCTCTAAAAAACTTCTGCCTGTATGATATAAAGTTCAATCTTGCTAAAGACAATCATTACATTACAAATAAAAGGTATTATTTTCACCTACTACTAGAACAGAAATTGAAGTTGATGAAAACAGGAAAATAAGTTTGTGTCAAAAAATCATAAACCTTCTTTAATTTTTATTAAGAACTATCATCTTCCCTTACCTGATAATCATATAAAAAGGTCAGGTGAACTAAAAGTGCAAAATAAATAAAAATGTACTTACCCCAGATTGCCATGAAAATAGCAAAGAAGACAGTCCCTCCATTATCAAACAAATGTGTAACCTGGATAGAAAATAAATACATCAAGAATAAATAATATTGCCACCTTATTTTTTGCTCCAAAGAATCCCAGAGTACAGAATCAGTGACAGAAACTGACAGCCAAGCATTCTCATAAGAAGTTCTACTTGCATGTTTTTTCTACCCGGCTTTGTCCCTGTCTCTAAGTGGAACTTCAACTCAGGTTTTGCACACTGTCACTTCATGCATCTCCAGTGTATTTGTTTCACAGACACCAAGAGCTGCTCTATCCCTGTCCTGACAGCTAAAAATTTCTACAGAGTTCTTCTCATATGCTGGGTCAAATGTAACCTAAATATTTTCTATTTTAAGGTTTCTATAGGATTAAATAACTTATATCTTTTCATTTTTCTTTCTCTCTATATTACTTAATGTCTCCTTCAATTGTATTTTTTTATTCTCCCAAGCTATCTTGCAAACCCTCTGCAAGTAAGAATACTCCATTTATTATTTTTTTTAAATCAAATTGTTGACATATTCTCCTTGAAAGGCTAGTGCCTCTAAACTCCAACAATCAAATGAATTCTAAATACCACACCCCCACAAAAATATAATTCTAAATTGTGCAATTTCTATTAATGAATTACTTCCTTTTTGTTGGATTTATCCCTTACCTTATTCTTTGCTATAATATTTTTTACACAGATCAAATACTCTTGCTGCAAAGTCCAAGGTTTACTGACAGCAAAGTAGTAATAATTACTTTATACGTGCCTATGGATCATTCCAAGCATCTGAGTGGGTGAATTTGATGTCACACTTATTACAAAACCAGCACAATTTATTGTACAAAAATATAGATTTTATAATATTCAGGACATAATATGAAACAGTATTTAGGAAGCTGAAATTCAGATCAATGTACTTTCAATAGATTTAAGGTTATATATTTACAGCAATATCATTTATCAAGGGACAATGGGCCTATGTTTCTTCTAATGAAACATGGTTTAAGATGTTAAGCTTTAGCAAGAAAAGCACAAGCTTCAAATTCCTGTTTGAAAAAAAGCACAAATTATGATAAAACAGTACCAACTTATCATTAAGAGGCATATGTTAGAAAGAAATTTGGAGAGAGAGGAAAAAGAAATCAAAGAAGGGCTGCAAATGGCTTTAATACGTATTGTCGAAAACCATCCAGAAAATTCATGACAAATTCCCACTCTTTGAATTAAGAAAATAATGTCTTGAAATGTAATATTCTTTAAAAGACTATACTTCCCATTGGTGTTGACTCTATTGCTGACTTAAGGACCAATTTTAAAGCTTTTATCATGAAAAGAAACTCATCTTCATGCCAAAGGAAGGACTCAGGTAACCACAATCAGTTTTGCTGTACTGTGACCTTCTCTAACACCTGAAGTTACTCTAGCCGGCAGGAATGTGCTGTTTACAGGGTGTGCCAGGATGCTGGGGTCAGGATTCCTGTCCAGGGCAGGTTACCTAACCTGCTCCTGTGAGAGCTGCTTCTGCAAGAACCCATCCTTGTTGATGGATTTTCACTCTTTTAGGCAAGATTGCCATTATTGCCTCTGCCTCACAAATTAAGAAAACTAGCTCAGGAAAGTACCAAAGTTAATAGAAATATTGTCCCTTACCTATCTTTTATTTCTTATTGACTAACATTATTACAACATTGTGAAAGATTTTTAAAAACACACATATGTTATCTCTATGTCAGTTTTGGATTTGTTGTCTTCTTTTAAGGTTCTAAAATGGGAATTGAGTATTGGGTATTGGATATCAATAAATCCAGTACATTCCCTGCATGAATCAATTCTACATATAAATATGTCTTTTGTTGTGTTTTCTTTTTGCTTCCATGAAATAAAACAAAAACATAATGGGTCTGAAAATGAAAATGTGAGAGGTGAACAAAAGCAGCACAATGAATCTGATGAACATACTCAGTTTTGAATGTAGATCTCTGGGAGGATGTTAATTTGGATATTCTGCTTGGTAAGGAGTGAATCTTTCCAAGGAAATACAAAATTAACTAACCAAGCAAACCCAAGCCAGCAGAATTAATGTTGTTAAAAGTAGAAAATATATATCTGCCTCCCAGTCTAGCTTTATCTTTTTAGAAAGTGTTTGGGTGAAAGTCTTTTAGCACCACTCTGAGTTAAGATTTTACTGTCTTAAAGGCTAAATGCACAGTCAGAGACTCCATGTTGACCAGAACACTCTAAGCAGTGCAAAATATCACAGGACTCAGGGCTAGTTCATCAGCATGCCTGACTGATGCTGTCATCATCATACAAGACTTCAGGCACTTCAAATCCACCCTGAATTAACACCTTGCCCTAGGGCCAAGTGTGCTGGGTTCAGGACCAGCCCAAAGAGTCCTAGTGCATCACTCTAATCATCCATGGATCAAAGCACCCATTTAATGTGGACAGGACTGACAGCCTCAGCATTTGGCAATTTAATTTTCAAGTCAGGTATTACCTACCTTTCTCTTAAATTATAAACTTCACCTGAGTTTGGCATTTTTAAATGAAAATATAATAAGGAGGGAGGGGATAAAAGAAATAGGCAGTAACAAAGAAGATAAAGGCATCTTTTGTATTTTGTCTTCAGTCTGACAAAAAACTTGGCAGAAAAACATCTGAGGTATATGATTTTTCTGGCATTAGTTTGTTCTGTCTGAAGTGCTCCTCTAAAGGGAAACTTGGCAGATATTTAAGAAAGAAGCCCTGACAGCAGTTTTAATAATGAAATATGAGCACAAAGTCTTACATAAACGAGGCAGGTCACAGGCCATAAGCAGGTTTTGGGAGCTAAACTTCACTTAAAGGAACTCACTTTTTCTAATTAACTCAACGTTTATGCACTTGTAAACAATTACCTATTTGAATGTATAAGGATTAAAATAGTTATTCCAGAATAAGGGTGCTGGTGCCTGGAATGAACCAGAAATACCATCCCTTGCACATCAGTTCTTTGCTTGTGAGGAAGGGAGATAAATTTGTTATGTTCCCACAACAAAACCGGAGGGAAATGGTGAAGAACTTTATCTCAGGAATAAGAAGACAAGCAGGAAATGTCAACTTTTCCAAGAGAGCAGATCACAGATCTGATACCATATTTTTAAATATGTTAGTTCCACTTACTTTGATTACTAACAGTGACTCAGAAAGTAAAAAGGAGCATTTGATTTGAAATCAGATTGTAGTTTTCTAAAGTTACAGATTGTTTTCCTTCCTTAATTTGTGTGGAAACACAGTGGAAGTGCTGACACATGTTTGAGTATGTGTTGTTCAGATTGAGCAGCATGGTGGCACCCAGCAAGATCACAATCCCTGCTGGAAACCAGACATTTCCTAGCAAGAGGGAAGTTTTCGTTAGCAACAACACGGTGAGTGAAAGCATTACAGTCACTATCTCAGAGTTATAAAAAAACTCATTGATTTTTTTTTTTCTTTGCAATTTGAGTGGCCAGATGGTATTCCGATTCCTTCTCAAGGAGAAGTTCTCTTGTTTCCCCTTACTTGGGAGAGATGCAGAACAGACAAATCCTCAAAGGAGACAATTTTTCATTTGTTTTCTGTGCTTCATTATAAGGTTGGTCAGTTTTTCAGAGGAAAAAAAAAAAAAAAAGCACTGGCAGGAATATCTGGGACCTTACAAGAGTTTATGTAATGTTTGCAGACATCAGAAAAGGTTGCTTGTGAAGATGGAACACGAGTGGTACTTGTGATAATGTAAGCTTGAAGAACAGCTTTTTGTAGAAAAATATTTGGTTGTGTAAAATCTTTTCATTAGATTGGCAGATCAAAGCACATCACAGGCACATTATCCCAGAGAATTCCTTTAGTTGGAACAGAAATTCAATTACGAAGTACGGGAAACAGGGTAAGAAATTAATTATAGGGAAGTAAGAATAGCCTTCCAAAAAATAAATTGTTATTAGTAAGGGACTTTAGAAGTTGATGTAAGTAATAAGGATTTAGGAAGGAAAAACTCATAGAAAGCAAAACAAATTTTAGAATAATCTGTAATAATTTCAGAACATTCTCTTGTTAGAAATAGGAATTATAGAGGCTGAAAAAAATCCTCTGTAAAGAAAAAACATGTTTTGTAGGAAACTTTTCTGAAACAAGGGCAATCAATGAAACACAATGAATGTGGATCTTTAAACAAAAAATGGTCTTGATAGAAAAAAAAGACAATAATTACCTTGGCATATATGCAGCTTTCATTGAGTTTCTGTAGTGTGCAATTGCGTTCACACATAGGGCACATGATGGTTTCATTTGCCTCGCAGATCTCTTTGCTTTAATATGACACAGGAAAATCAGGGTCATAAAAAGGCTTTTAGAATTCTTTAGATTTTATGAGTTTATGTTATTTGTGGATTCTGTTAACAGTATGCCTGCACCATAAAAGTCACTCAATAAAAGAAATTAATAATAAATGGTTGGCTTGAAAAGCTAAACCACAAATGAGCAATCTGAAAACTGTGGGCAGTAGAGCAGTACGCAGGATTTTTGGGTGTCATGCTATACTTCTCACACTTGTGAATATCCCATTCTCTTCCAAATATTACAAACAGAAGAACAAATCATGATTAACTATTTTCCAATATATTTACTGCATATTTTTCTAAATGATGTAGAACATATCAAACGTTAAAAGAACTGGTTTATATCAGCTGAAGGCCTGTCCCACAGGATGATCGCATGCACGCTTAGATCAGTTGGTCACACGTAAAAACCCACTCATAGGCATTTCTGAAAAGTCTACATTTCTATTGCCTGAAGAGGAACTAATGTATAGGGTTATAAAAAGAAACCATAAACCAACCCAAACAAACAAACAAAAACAAACAAAAACCAAAACCCAACCAAAACAAAACACTTTAATATCCTAGTTTAGGAGAAAAAAATCTTCAAGCCAGGTTCTCATGTTTAAGGATCCTAAGACTTAGGAAGATGAAGTCACTGTCTTCTGTGGGACCATTTATGTTAAAAATATAGTACATAACTAAGTGACATGACAAAAGCAAAACAGAAATAACAGGAGTGCAAAAATGAATTTTAAGGTAAACTTTAACTGCAGCAAGTAAGCTTTCCAAAGAACCTCAGCAATCACCCTTCCCTACCCTTTAGCAATGTTGACAGGCCTGAAATGATCCCATGACACGACAGGAAGGTAGGAGTATAAAAAAAAAGTTCCAGGAAGTCCCTACTAATATGTTTTAATAAACATTCTGCTTTCATTTTCCTACTTACACAAGCAGAATTTACAGTTATAATACTGTAGGGAGAATTATGCTTATTTACAGATGAGTATATCCTATTAAATCCTGTCTGACATAACAGTAAATAGAAATATTCTGGCTGCCTTTCTAATCTTTTTTCATAATTCGCATAATATCACTAATTCACAGAAACCCTACTACATAATATTAATTTGACAGAGAAATTGTCCTAAGTAACCTTTAAGTCAGAATGAGCACAGCCAGTCATTTCAGAGTTGCAGGGTAACTGAAACCTTATAGTGTGTCGCATCAGATAATTTTCTTGTTTAAATTTTCATTCAAATGATTAAACAAACAAAATTATATCTCAACAACATGTTATAATGGTTGTGCAATAATACAAAATATTGTCAAATACAAGGCTAGATTGTACCACACTTTGAATTTAAATTCAACCTTATAAATGTTAGATTTTCTGTATTATATATCTTGAGTTAAAATACTGGTTTGTTTTTAATAACATGAAGTTTCACAAAATGATACCAACAGTGATGGGTCACATGCTTTAGCACTACTCTGCAAAGGCAATAACATTTGTTAGCCAAGTGTTTGTGATAGGTACTACATTAACTGCTACTCAAATCTTCAGTATAACAGGGAAAAATCATCTTCTTTGTATTATCCTTCTGATATCTGAAATCTGAGTACAGCACATGGCATAAAGACACCTCAATCTATGCTGAGCTACTGCCCAGACTTCCTGTTTGACTAACAACATAGGGACAACTCACAACAATAATAACTAATGCTATAAATCCCCCCCAAAACAAACTCTTTAAAGCCATCAGATTTATTTTTACATAGACTAATAAAAATGTGATAGTCTGACATCCAACTTGAGAATAAATTTAGGTAATAGATATGGCACATAATTTGTTGAATGAACCAAAATGAAGGCACTTCTAAAGGACTATTTAAGCCCTTCCATTTAACTGCCGATCCATGTTTTCCGCAGTTTAGCTCAGGAAGAGCAAACAAATAAAAATTTTATATTAATATATTTGCTTCTTCCTTTTCTGCTGAAATTGCAGTGGACCTCAGTGGAGGAAAAAAAAAGAAAACTATTATTTTGTAGCTGCAGTCGCCAGAGGGGGCTCACAGCAGCTCCTGCCTGAAGGGTAAGGGAACATCCCCGAGGAAAACTCACTTCTGCACAACTGAGCTGATCAGGTGGTAAGTTCACAACTTCTGGTACACAAAACAGATAAAAAAATAAGGCTTTTGACAGAATTTATCACACTGTAAATCAACACTTCTAACACCCACTGATAACAGACGTTAATTGGATTAAACCTTTTTCACATGAAACAGTATTACACTGAGTAATAACTAATCTGCGACAATGTGACAGTTAGGACATTGCCATAATTCCCTGGCACTAGGTTTTAATGCCAAATTGCCAGTGGGTTTAATGTGTCTAGATTTTCTCAGAACAACATACCCGACTCCATTTCTTGCTGACGGCTGCTGAACGTTGCTTTAGCATACTGCAGTAGCTGCAGTGCTCAAATTCAAATGAAGTATTTTAAAAGTGCTATGCATGGTTATCTAGTAGTTTTCTTTAAAGGACTGCATAAATAGCAGATAAATAATCACACAGTCCCAGAATATGGCAAGAGTAAGAACATTTAGGTTGTGCAGTCTCGTCTGCCTGCTAATGGATGACTTCTGTCTGCTCTAGGTATGTTTCTGTCTAATCCTTTCTAACCCCTTCCAGGCTAAGTAAACAAACATGTCAAGGAGCTGCAGATGTTAATACTTCACTTTAGAACTGCCTAAGTACACAAGGTGATGCAGAACACATCTACACACATTTTATCAGCCCAGTCACAATCGTCTTGAATTACTTAAGATCCATTCTTGAAGCCATGTCTTAGAGCAGGTCTTACTAACCTGATCATAGCAATGAAGTGATACAACACTAATTGTGTCATGACTAACCAGAGGTTCTGCACAGAATCACAGCATCAAAGTCAGAGAGGACCTTCTGCCCAGAATTAACACATGCAGGTTACAGATGTAGGGATGCCACAGAGCACAAGGCTAGGACTTCTGCATTAACCTAAGCTCTGTAAGTATTTTGAAATGAACATTGGCTAAAGTTAGCTGCAATAAATATTTAAGTAGACCAAAATACTAAAGGTAGTTTCATTTCCTGGCTGATACATTTACTGCATTTAATTGCATTCAATTCAGTTTGAAGCTGTAAAGTCTCTTGGGAATTCGCTGTACAAAAGCATGCCTAAAAAAGCCTTAATTACAGCACTGCAGAATATAATAACTCACTGTGAAATAGAAGATAAAGACAATTCCTTAAAGAAAATTTAAAGTAGTCCTGCTCTAAGCCTGAGAAACACTTTCTATGAAATCTGACTCCAAGTATACATAGAGCTTAAGCATCCAAACTGTTTGGAGGAACAGTTGCAATTTTAAGAGCACTGATACTGTTGTATCTGATGATATGTGATGGAAAACTTTGTAATAAGGATGCATCCTCTAAAACATTTTCTTAAAACTCAGTTGGCACTTAAGCACCCTCATGACAAATTTCTAAATTGACATAAATCCCTCAAAGAGCAAAATCACAACAATGGGAAACTTTAAACCTATGTTTATATAATGTGGTTGTAAGACTCCTTTCTGCAGTTTAAATTGACAGAGATTTTGTTAGGATAAAAGTTTATCACTACTAATACTATGAAAAAATAAAGGCATAGTCCAAAAGTAAGCTGAAAATTCACAACTGTTCTACACTTGAAGTTATAGGCAAGATGAAAGTAAAGAGAGAGTATGTCTGACTTTTTTTCACCAATTAGCCTTGACTAGATTGAAAACTGTTGTAGCAATCATGATATTAGAATTAGTACTTAAGTGTTTTTCCTTACAGAGAGAACAGGAATCACTGCAGATTCAGTGATAATAGCATTTGCTGTGTATGAGATGCATTCAGCTTGATGCAAAGCAGATATACAAAGTGGATACACTTGACTGAAGAATCCAGAGCTCTACTTGGTTATTTATACATGATTACCATATCTGGAAAGCATTTATAATAATTATTTCAGTTATACTAGACTGTTCCTAATTTTCAACAGGCTATTATGTTTTTAAATGGGATTTTACCTTACTTGGCTGGAATCCATAGTAAATAATCCATAAAGGAAAACAAAGAGCCCAACCAAGGCAGCAGGAATAAGCATTCCAGTATACCACCCCAACCAGGCAAAATACAGTCCAATTTTTTCACCAAAGTATCGCCTGTATGAAAAGGAAACACACACATTATTTAAAGTTAAAACTTATGGTAATCGCTATCTATTGTCACAGTAGTAGAATAAATATAGTGAGGAACTACCATTACAAGTTTATGGAAAAAAATATTGTCATTTTATCAAAACGCTTTATTTCATGCTAGCATAACAATCTAGTGACACTAATTGCAGACTTACCAGAACCTATATTTTATAAAGACATAACTGAAGTGCTTTACAATGTTCATGTCCCTGCAGTGACTAAGTAGATTTACTAGTTTCAACATTATTGAAAGTAGGTAATTGTATTTGGTAAGAGAGAAATATATAGAGAGATACACATAGAGACACACAAAAGATTAATGGGAAGTGATAAAGTAAGATGGTATAACCTAAGTATTCAATTATAAAAAGCATTTTGATATATAATGTAATATTACATATTTCAAAGTATTAATAGAGAAAATTATGGATGGAAAACACAGGTTGAAGACTGAATTCTTCAAAACCTGAGCATTTGTTGCTACCAGAGATGAATTAGCAGTGATCAGAAAGTCAGTCAAAGATGAAAGTATTTGATCAGTACAGAATTGTCCCATGGAACATGCTTGGTTCCACAGCCTTCAGGGGAACAATACTAAGCATAATGGTTAGTTATGAGTCAGATCAGAAAATAATTGACAGCAAGGAAAAATGAATTATTGGTATGAGAAGTCCAAGATGAGGAAAATGTGAAACACAATAAATATTTACACCATAAATATTTAACTTGAATTACATATATATCTCTGCTTTAGGTTTGGTAATCTATGACATTTATTTTAAGATTTACAAACAAAAGTTGATTTAGACCCCTATGGAAACATAGCAACCAGGTTGCATTTTCACTCCTCTGGATCTGGTAACTCTGACTGTCCATGTAGGTTAACAGTCTTTACTTTCAAAGGTCCTCTCATGAGGGGCAAGTGTCCCTGAGCAGCAGACCACATAATGGGTTTGTATTTTAAGTTTCAGACTGAATATTGTTAAGCAGCTGTATCGATGTCCTTTTATACAGCCTAATTTGAAATTAACAGCCTGGCAGAAGACCATCAAAAAGAAGCAACTTAGAGCATTACAGTCCTATCTGATCATTCCAAATAGCAAAATGTTACAGGAAAGCATGAGGAATTCAGCAATATATTTAATGCCCTTTTACTAGGTTTCTTGTATCACATAATCAAACTACTCTTCAAAGTACTAATACCTGATTAAATCAAGGGGTTGGTATTTGTACCACATCCCCCACCGTGCCCAGCGCTCATATAAGAGGTGTCTGTGATTCTGAGCTCCATGTGTTTTGATGGGATGTCTGCTTTTGTGGCTTCCCTGAAGAACACAGAAATAAAAGTACATTACTAGGCACTATGGAAAATCTATAAATATCTTGGGTTCAAGTCTCATAATTCCCACTGGGACTTATTTTTCACTCTCTTGTTTGATAAAAGAAAAAAAAAATAATAACAAAAGCAACAACAACAAAACCAAAACAAAACAAAACCCAAACAAAACAAACAAAAAAAACCAATCCAAAAAAAACAAAGTAAAGTTTGAGATTGTTTAATCACTAGCCCTTAGCATCAGTCAAGCAGCAATTAAGGTAAGAGTGGCTTAAAAGTACGACTTCATTAACCTTAACTGATACCATGAAAGACTAGCTTATGCCATAACAAAGGAACGTATAGAGAAAATTTATATGACAGCATGGTTTTGACAGCCAGAGAAAGCTTCACACGTTTTTCTGGTAGTACAGCCATCTTCTTCCTGAGTTCAGTAGTGCACAGATAAACTGTTAACAATGATGTTCAATTATTTATCTGAAATACTTCTTCTCTATCTTTCAGTTATTAATATCATGTAAAAAATTACTCTGAGCAATTTGTAAAGCACAGGTCAGTCTTTTCAAACACAAGACAAAGTCACAATATTCATCCTGAGCAAGCACAGAGTTCACAACTGCAATCACCATGCATAAAACATTCTGCAATGACAAGACGTGTAGCTTGCTTCTTTCTTTTCAATATAAAAACAATTCTCTGAAAACCCTCTAAAGTGAAACAGAAGTTTTTCATTTATTTAATGGATTTACAATCTGCAGTTGACTTTAAACTATTGAAAAAGTTATTGTCAAGTAGAAGTTATCCAGAACTAATCAGAAAAGACTAAATGGGAAATCACCAGTCTCCCTAACTGTGATGAAGTGAACAAGCTATTAGAAAACCAGAATATTTTGTAGGTAGCAGGCAAAAAATAATTTAATGTAACTATTTGGAAAAATTTGGAAGAACTGATATTAACAACTGCACAGGCAATGTCTGGTTCAAAAAAAAAAAAAAAAAAAAAAAAAAGTAGTTCAGAAAGAAAATGTCCCAGGAATTTATTAAAAAACATTTAGTAAGAAAAATTTTAAAAGCCAATATTAAAGAACTT